>VZRH01005110.1:2428328-2442999 GCA_013397555.1 Urocynchramus pylzowi | reverse complement strand
AAAAAAAAAAAAGAAAAAATGTAAAAAAATATTTCTATTTCTTTACTATTAATCCCTAAAAATCTGCACAGCTCATTTTAATGCCATGCTAACTAAGTGGAATTATTTTGACAATGCTCATCCTTGAACCTCCCACCTCAGGATTTTGTAAAGTTTCTGTTTCCCTCATCCTCTACCTTTTATTTCTTGAAATGTGTTTTCTGAGCATGTCTACAGGCAAGCTGAAATTTCATTTCCTTGCAAATTTCTGCATCCTATAGTTAGGTAATTGTGTTGTATTATTTATCAGGAGCCAACTGTCTGTTCACACTCTGCAGATGTAGACAAAGACATGTGTCCTGCCCTGAGGAGCTTGTAGGCTAATTCAAACACTCTTATACCATGAACAGTATACATGTTTAAGATAAAATCAGCAGGTCTGGTATGGTGATTAATCTCAAACATGGCTTACAAGGTTAGTATTATTGATTTCAAGTGTACTACTTATATGACTAAATTGTGAAGTGGAAAAGTGTTTGCAAATTAAGTTTTCTAAGAGCTGATTTTTAAATGTAGCATGCAATGACTGTATTATATTTGATAAATGAATGATTCCAGAATGCTTAGAAAAAATATGCTACAAAGAATGGAAATAAAATATCCTTCTCAAAAAGGTGATCTTGCTACAGTATCAAAGAAGATGAAGAATCAGAAATTTGGATTTTTTAATGAAACCAGGGTGTCCCCCTACTAGCTGTTTTTCATATATTGAAATGATTGATTAATTCAATTGTCTTCAATTATCAGCCTTAGTATGTGGGTAAGACACTTCTACTGGAAAATTCTGTTCAACACTGGAAAAAATACAGTGACAGCTCTGCACAGGAAGCTTGGGCTGAACACCACCTTTTGGAGGGAGTAAGCACTTGCTCAATGTTGCAGTACCTTACACGTGTACTGCGATGCAGAGCACCCTTTGGTTTCCCCAGTTATCCAGGCCATGTGATCCCACAATACCACAGAGATAAGAGGTCCCTGTTTCTAGCAACATGAGGGAATCTGAACTTCACCACCTCAGCATTCTTTGCTCCCAGCTGGCTGTAGTATGTTTGCAACAATATTTTTGTTCATTTTGAACACGTTCCACCAAGTGTTTTGACTTTAATTCGGGAGAGAGTTGGTGCAACCCATTTTGGCCCTTGAAAAAATTCAGTGCATCTTTTCTTTTTCTCCTGAGCTATTTTTTTTATAACATTTGCCCTGGAATTGCCCTTCATGTGTTTTAATGCTTCTGTTATCTCCAAATAACAGATCACAAACCTTCACTAACTGCATTTAGACAATTCATGTATGACTTCTTTTTCCAGCATCTCCAACAATGAAAAGCTGTAGGGGTGGTGCCAAAGTTAAACACGCCATAGAAGTGCTACCTGGCTCCTCAGAAGACTTCATGTTAAATAAAAAAAGTACATGTTTCTTGGAGATAATGATTGTGAAATTGTTCAATATGAGGCCTCAGGCTAATGGAAGTGTCCTTTCCAAAAATAAGCATATCCAGGTAAAGTTCTATGGTTGGATAGCACAGACCATAGCTTGCTGCTCTGATGGTTTAAGGAGGCAAATTTCTTTTGGCTAGCTGAGGATCACTCAATTTTTTGTTTTTTTTTTTTTTTTCTCCCTCTTCAAAATTATCTGCTGCACCGAAATGCCTGTACCACACTTAATCTTCTTCTTTACTTGCTGGGTCTACTGTACCTTCATTTCTCAGATTTTGCCCTGAAATCCCAACAGATTATTTCTGCCTAACCAGCTTCTGCTAGGAACAGCCCACTAAACAAAGCTGCTGCTGCCCAGTTTCATGCAGGTGCTTTCTCAGGACCACTGTTATAAGCCAGACTGTGGCTGGAAAAGCAAGATGTTGACATTGCTGCTGGAACTGGTGCCAGGAGAAAGAAAATTCCTTTGGGTGTGCTGCTGTGCCCTGCGTTACTGCAATACTTCTAGTGTAGAAGGGTAAGGGATAATTTTGGATTAGGAAAGTGAATTAAATGCATAATTTCTGACTTGCAAGTGGTACAAAAAAACAGCCCAGCACTGCAGGGGGGGCACCTGTCTGCAATGTCAAGAGAATTTCTGTAAGTATTCTCACTTTCTATATTGTTCTCACCAAACATGTTCTTTGCTCTGATTTGTGGCCTCAGCCAGGCACATCTTCAAAGAAATTAATAAGCTTTTCCTCATGAGGACAGACTCACTCCAACTATGATTTCAAGTGGGTACACTGAAGCAATTTTAAATTATGTGTATTCATCTAAATAAAAAGTAAATAAAAATAGTGCAGCATGAGAGAGTAGTGAAAATATTTCATCACTATGTCAAAATAAAGCTAAAAATTAAAGGTACAAGGGTGAAGTGAAACAAAGAGGAAAAAAAAAGCAAAACACCTCATTATAAAGCATTGAGGTGAGTAATTGAAATGGAAACACTGAAACAAGTTGGGAAAAGTAAAACAAAAAGTCAAAACCTCTCTGGGGTCACAGAATCATAAAAAAGAGAGAAATGAAAATTCATCTATTTTTAAACATGCCAAAAAACTCTTAGTTAAAGGTTTGCCGAGTTTATCCTTTCTTTCTCTTATAAATTTCTGTAGGTTTTTGCAAACACAAATTGAAAAGGCTGCTTTAATGGTAATTTGGTAATTTGTCTTCATAATAAGGCATGAGAATGCAAAAAGTAAAAGATGGGATGAAGGAACAGGAGGGGAATCTTTAGAAGGAAACTGGAGGAAATGTGAACATGTCAAGGTATGTAGGTAACACAGTGCCAGGCAAATATCATCTGGTTTGTACTGAAAGAAATGTTGCAGGGAGCAGGTTCATCATGGAAGCAGCCCTAATTCTACAGTAAAAGCCCTTACTTGTGTTATTTGGTAACAGCAACCTGGGCACAATGTGGGTATTTGATGTGTTGGGCTGCTAGGCCATGATGCCTTAGTCAAGAGTAATTAAGGAAAGATTTTTCTGCATGAATAGCAGTATGCACAGGTGATTATAAAGCTGAAATACTATACATAGAAAACTATGTCACAGGCAAGACAGAATAGAGAAGCTTCTAGTATTCACAGATTTTAACACCAGACATGGCAAAGAAAGTAAAAGCATTAGGAATGTTGTACAAACCCATGGCTTTGTTGTAGCATATTATGGTGTCTGCAATCCATCACTTTAATACAGACATTTGCTTTTCAGTCTGCAGCTACAGAGCCACTAGTATTTGTTATATTCATTCAGCATCCTGAAGAAATAATCTCTTTTGTGTCTGATACAGCATTCGTTCTCTTCACTATTAAAGTACATGTGCATGGGTGAAAAGAGAAGAAGAGTCAAACATGACACTGGTTTCACAGGAGGTGTGGTAGCTTTATATTTGTTCAAGGAGAGCTAGACAGATTTTATTGTACCCTTTTCACATAGATTAACAAACAGGGTTTGTGAGATTTTTTAGAAGACAACCATGTAAAGTAATTGTATATCAAGTCTGAGTTATATGTCCTGAATTACAGCACAGTTTTGATTTGTTGATATATAATAAAATGTAAGTGGTGAAGCTAACATTTAAAAAACTTTTTCAATTCTTTTCAGAGCTCTAGCTTTTGTATGTCATAGATTTAGATATTATAATATAGATGCCAAACTTACATCTTTAAAATGTACTTATGCAAATCCCACTGAATAGTGAAATGAGCACACAGAGATATGGAATATAAGCACAAGTATGTGGCAGGGGATGGACGTAAAAATGTTGTAAGTGCCACATCTGAAAACTGGCACAGCCATCTGCTGGTTTCAGACAGAGGGAAAAGCTTGCTTCATGTTTCTAACACAGAGCAATGTATTATTTCTGCACTATTCAAAAGTAGCTTGCTAAACATGATTATGGTGAATAGTAGCAATGTTGTTTCCATGAATACCATGAATTTTTGACTTCTTACCCCTCTTTTGTTTTGCTCCTTACTACAAGCAAACCTCAAACAATGATTCATAGTGGGTCTTCCCCAGTATTAAAAAATTCCTTACTATAGTGTGTCCTGGCACATTTGTTTGTAACAAAGCCACAATCACTTGCAAAAAGATCAAGGCTGACTGGAGAAAGGGTCCATTGAAAGAAGAATGGATGCCTGTGATGTTTGCTGGAAGGGCTGTTACCCATCACAGGCCTTCACAGTTCCCAACCCCAGTGTCAGCCAACAGAGAGCTGGGCATGGGCTGGTGGGGACAACACTGCTACTTGGTGTGGGAAAGCTTCTTTGCTAAAGGCAACTGGAAAGCATAGCAGCAGTTCTGCCTTGGGAAACCTAGACTTCTCCTTTGCTTCAATTTCTCCCCTGGCTTTTCCTCCTGTTTGCTTGTTTTCCAGTTATGACTAAACACAAGATGCAGAATTTTTTAGGCCATTAAGACAAGTTTAATTTTTCAGCTGATTAATTTTCTCTTTAATCTTTTAATTTCCTTTATGACTTCACCTTCCCTTCTTTCTGTGCCACAGCACTGCTGGACTTTAATAAAGCAATCCTGAATCCAAGTCTAGACAGTTACATGCAGATTATGAACACTCAGTCAAAAATTTTGCTATGAATTGATAGGTTGGTTAACCCAAAAATTGAGATAACATTTAGTACCTCTAAAAGCAGATATTTGAACTCTGTTTCTACCCAATCTACTGCATAATAGAACAGGTTGAACTGGTACCTTTTTCTTTCTGCACCTATTCGCATTGCAATTGTTCTCTCAGAAAGTGATTTGTTTTGTGCTGCTTTCCATTCACATCACGACCCAATCAAACCACGGAATATAGGAAAGATCAAAGTAGTACAGCATACTCGCCTACAGTAATTCAAAGAATATATGAGGCATTAAAATTTTCATTCCTCATTCTCATAAGAAAGACTATAAAGGTAACAGAAAATGATGCAGAATATGAATTTGTTCTTGAGACAATGATTATATCAAGACTGGGAAACAGTATAAACCAACAGACCCTTTCTTGTTACTATCTTTATCACACTGAATGCAGACCTCGCTTGTGTCATTCACAGTTTTATTTCTTTTCCACAAGCTCCCGGTATATCTTTCTTAAACAGAAAGCACAATAGAACAAAAAAAATCTAACACACCTTTGCAGAGGGTAATAATTTCTCCTTTTGAAATGTCTGGTTTTACTTAGAAAAATTCTGCCTAGTACAAAATAGAAAAGAGGTGGACAGGAAGGATAAAAGTCGTAATGAAAATGGTTTAACATGCAGCCCTGATCTGAATTACATCTACAGACCAAATCTTAAAATGCAAAACTCTGGAATTGGAAATAAATGGAAACAGTCAATGAAAATTCAAGTTTGGTAATGCTTTACAGAGACGCATTCTGGAAGATGTAAATGGGCATGTTTGAAGAGATGTACAAATATGAAGGCAAACCTAAGAAAATATTTATAAAATTGTTTCATAATAGATTTTTAACACAATTGATTCTCTCTCTCTCTCTTTCTCTCTCTCTCCCATTTTAATTTGAATGTGAAAAGTAGGTATCTTTCAAGTTCCTGGAAGATTTTCATTTATTGCAGGGGATTCTGACTTGCAAAGAAATTATACAGAACCGTGACAAAAGAACAGCAGACCACTGGATTATGGAATATTGGGCTATGACATTTCAGCTCCATGCTACCACTACTTGAAGTGCAACACTCAGTATTAGCAGTGGGCTTTAGAGATTGTTCTTGTGAAGCAGAGATCAATTTGGTCATCATTATACCAAATCAATCTAACACATGTTAATCCTTAACTACAAGGTCCTATTTAGTCACGACTGGTGCTTTAAAATCATTCACAAACCTGCTCATATGAAACTCCACTGTAAGATCTGGTAACTATTGTTGTGGTCTATCTATCCCAGAGAGTGCTCAGGTATGTCACACTTTAACACCCTCTTGGCTTACTTTTATTTGGCTACGAAAACTCATCATCATATCACTCTGACTTTAGAAGCTACACTTCAAAAACAAATTCCCTTTCCTTGGACTCTAACTGTTAATACAGATCTATTTCAGGTACACAGATATTTAGGGCACTTAAAGTGCACTTCATATGATTCTTATTTCATAAATGTTACTTGATCACAGTCAAACAAGCATTTATGCCACTGTTTATCTAATGTGCTCTGTATACCCCCATGCTTATTTAGCAAGCAGAATTCCCCACTTCCTTGTTTTCACAAAATTTGCTAATTTAAAATACCATCATTAGCAGAAAATAAAGTTCATTGTGTACATTCTTCTTTGCAGGACAATACACTTGGCTTACTTCACATAAGTCTGCAATCAGATGTCCTACAAAGACATAATCCTTATCAAGTATGCTAAACTTTAAAACCTCTCTTATCAGAAGTAATATTGGTAAATCTTTTTCTACCAACCAGAGAGAGAAAGCTAGATCCACTATACTAAAACTACTCATGTGATTTGGCAGTATGCCATCCAAAATTTAGCTTGTTAGACTTAACTGAGATGGCAGTTTCCAGTAACTGTGGAAGGACCAGCTGCTCACCTTGAGAATCCATATATCCACCAAGTATTAAAAAAAAAAAAGAAATATTGACGTCAGCAGAACACTTTTCTAGTGTTTCTTTCCTGAATATCAATCCAACAGAAAGTGTATCGGTAGCTATATTAACCCACCTATCTGCATGGGCTTTTACCTCTTAATCCCCTTAAGATATAAAAATACTGAGGAATCTTGAGGATGATGTTGCAGATATTGTCCATATACTTTGGATCTGGTCCTACTGTTTAGGACATTTGCTTCTCTTACAAGTGTTAAGGTATATAAACTTGTTAAAAAGGACCGTGTGATCATCACCTGAACTATGTAGTACAGGCATCTAATTTGCCTGACATAACATGGGAATTCAGGCAGAGTTCAGGTTTCTGTCAACCTTGTCAAGGCTGCAATAGAGATGAAGGAGAGAGATAGTGTCCATCTCTCAGAACAGGAACTCGGTGAGTAAAGCTGACCAAGAGCAAAATGCAGAGGACTTCAGCTTGTAACCAAGTACTGGTGGAGATTCGTGACAAGTGCATTTACTGTTCTTGGGAAGGAAACAGATTGCAGTGATTAGAGATTTAGGCAAGAAGCAACTCATCCCAGTTGCAAGAGAGGTTTCATGCCAGATAGGGACTAATTAGCAAAAACCACTTGCTAGTATCTAACAACCAAGAGGTAATATGTATCTTATTACACACTTGTTAAACACCAACAGAGTAGTTAAAAAATGTACTGGCATTTCATTCATGTCTTTCTAAACCGAAATTAAATTCTTATTTGTGAGGCTTAATTTAAAGTGTTTTCTCTATTGAAATACCATTTTTTTTCCTCACATCACATGTTCTAATCTGTGCTTTAAATGATGTCTAAAAACTTAGGGATACAAAATGTGGTTGCACCTCATGCCTATCATCTTTGAGGTATCATAAATATCCCTAAAACTTTTGCAGTTCTCACTCTAGAAATGCTAATTTACAGCACATGACCCAAACCCCCAAAATGAGTTTATTGCAATGAGCACAGTGGTTAGCTCTAGTTAATCTGTCTGGAGACTCCCTCCTCCTCAGATAAGATCAATCCCTAGTCTCATAATTTACAAATTGTTTCCAGATATCAGACATCATCAGCCTTGTTATTTTCATACCGCAGTAAACACAAAAGGACAAGGAGACATAAAAGGTAAAAGGCTTTTTGTGACATAAAAGGGAATGCAAGGTTGATGTATCCTTTGCTCATGGTATTTTTTGGCAAAAGATACAATAATGCAAGTATCTTTCTGATTGATTAAAGTATTGAAGCGGATTCTTTGCTTCATAAATAATGCTCTATTACTTTTCTTCAAAGACAAGTAAACCTTGACAGACTGACCTTTTTCAGGGCAGAGAGTTGTTTCAGTGCCATAAATTATACTGTAAAACGAGTGGAAATGCTACTGAGAAGTGTGTGACAAAATAAGATTAAAGATTACTACACACAAAAGATTGTTGTTTTATTAATGGAGTCCTGTCAGTAGGATGAAAAATTCTCAGCTTTTTACTGGATGCTGAGATCACGTCAAACAGAAAATTATGAATGCATTTTCTAAAAGACAACCAAATGTGTCAAAATAACAATTTACTGATTAGTTACCCTCCCCCTACATTTATGTATTCACTTAAAAGCATTTCAGTGCTTTTCATATAAAGTTTAAGTGCTACAGTTCAGCTTGTAGTTCTAAAGGATCATAAAGCCTGTTGGCCTGTGTACAGGCAGGTGTACAAACATTACAGGGAGACACTTTCCTAGAACAGAGGCTTAAGTTTCTCCTTTGTCAGGATATATTATACAAGAGAAAGAGCATATAGTATTTTTAGACCCATTATTGTAACCAGTAAACACTCAGCTTGAGAAATATATCAAGAATTTGAGAAAGAAAGGCAGAGATATCCATGGAAAAATCAAGCTAGCTTAAATAAGTAGTATTAGGCCTTGCTTACATATTATTTGATAACTTGACAAATGGCATTGTCATTCCAACATGTAAAACCTAGTTAAAATGAAAAGAAGGAACACGGAAGCTCATATAAAATGGAAGAGTTTGATGTGTTTGTTTACAGGAAGTCTGTGGATTTATTTTGGTCTATGTCTTTTTTCTCACTTTCAATCAATTTACCTGAAAGTTCTGGTCAATGACTTTTGGATCAGTGACATTTATTGAAATGATAGATGATATTGAGAAGTCAAGGAAAATGGAATACAGCATGAAGCCTAAGTGAACAGTATAGAAATCAAAGGTTTTCCTGATGTCTGAATCAGTACAACTCACTCAAATAACAATTAAAAAGCTGTAATAATGCCATGAAACATACCCATGTTTCACAAAGTCATTATGAATCACTACTCAGTACAGAGCATTATTGGATGATTGGATAAGATGCCCACATATTGGCTTTCATCATTGTTAGCAGCAAAGACTGGGTCAGAATTACCCCTATTGCTGTAACTCACACAACAATGACAGGATGTGTCAGAAGCTGTAAACACATCTCAAAAGACATGACAATTCTTGGATGCAAGAGCTAAAGGCTAAAATAATGATGGGTTTGCTCACAACTCACCATCTAATGCAAATGCTGAGGCCAGCCTTGGGCACTGCACCACCCTGACCGAGCTGTAGGAGATGGCCCCTGTCCTCCAAGCCCACTGGTCTAACTCCTCACTTTTCTCTTTCTTTCCTTTTTTTTTTTTTTTTTTTTTGTCTTCAAATTTCTTATTTAGCTTAAAGTAGTGAGATCAAATGACATAAGAAATATTTATATAAAGCTTGCCATTGTATATGACCTTTCTGTTGAATCTTCTTTCTCTTTATTTCCCATGGTCCTTTTCCTTTCTGTTAATAGCATATCTGATCATACATTGTCCATCCTGATTCTTGATATTTCCCTTCAGATTTGTTCTTGTGGAAAATAAAATGCATTCCTCTTTCTGAATTTCACCAGCTATCTCCACCTTCTGACTCTCTCTTTGTTCAGTTCCTTCCACACAAAAATCCCCCGAGTCCTGGCTCTCCTAATGTCAGCTATCCTTCCATATTCTCCTTTGTAGATCTGCATGTCAGCACAGACACCTGGTATTTTCCAGCGCTGCCAACTCCAGAGCACATGATCTTAATTTTCTGAGCAACATGCAAACAACTACTGTTCCCTTCATCCCATTGCTCATCATGTCTGTTCACTCTCCTTCCTAGGAAACTCCTAGATAAATTAATAAAGAATTGCACCTAAGTTTGAGAATTCTACAGGCCTTATTTGTAAACACAAAAAAGATCTCACTCCTTATTTTAAAATCACACTGGTATATTCCTGCAGATTCCTACACAGCTGTGTTGATTGGAGTACCACTCAAATACTACATAAATTATTGCACACCTTTACTTGATTGGATACTTACTTTATATGCACAAATCCTAAATACCCTGCCACACAGTATCTCCATTCACAAGCATCCCACATGACATGATAATTCCCCAGAGAGACCCAACCCCTCATTCACAGGTTACCTGCACCCCACAGAGTGTACTCCCTACAGGAAAGAAAGGCTTTCCAGAGGGCCAGGAGGCTGCTCAGAGGAAACATTACCCTTCACCCTCTACCTGCTGAACAGTGTCCTTCCTCAGTGTCATGGCTTGCACAAATCCCAGCTGATTTGCTGGATAATTTGTACGAGCAATGATATATGAATTCTAGACTCCAGGTCTCTTGCCTGAGTACACTGAGCCACTGAGGGCCTGGATTCATCTGGTCATTTCTGAAGGCAAAAGAATGCAGACAAGAGGCCACTGGACTGGAAAGGGAATCTGATGTCCCAAACCAGGGCTATAGCATGGAGAAGCTTTAGATATAATGGACTTAACAGTGTGACTTTGAAGACCCTTTCAGGAAGGATACAAGCTCATAGCATTTCAGCTGTCTTTTAGATTGGATAAATAATGTGTGTTTATTTGAAATCAGATATTAATTTTGCAACATTTGGAATAACATGTTTAACAATGCCCTTTTTTTTATGTTAACCAGCTCTGGTTTGTTTTTCTAGGCCATATGGTTTATTTTCCCTCCTGCCTTCTGTGTTCTGCAGTCACATGGTCTGTCAGTAGGGTGGAGTCAGGTCTCTTTATCCCAGATGTTTAGAAAAAGACAAAGACTACGAAAGTATTTACACATAAAGGAAGCTTAAGAAACTTGGTGGTGCACGAGCTTCACATTTGCTATTTCAGAGCCTCTGTCATTCTCTACAGTTACATATACTTCCAGCAGTTATTTGGAAACCATGAGTTCTCACACAGGGGAAACTCCTTTTCTATGCCAATTAGCAGTAATCTGTTCATCCACATTAACTATGAGCTGTTTGGACATTCAATTATAACATTCAAACTCTGATCATTTTGCAGCATTTATGACTCAGGGATTTAGAGTACAATAAGCATTGTAAAATTCATAGGCACAGAATGAATTGTAAAGCATTGTAAAATTCATAGGCACATTTGAGCAATGACTCAAAGTGAAGCTGGAAAAAGAACATTGCAGTAACTATATATACAGAATGCAATTGAGTGGGAAATAGGAGATGCTACTTTGATAATGTCAAGCACTGGAAATTTATTCATTCTGGTTTTGTACACAACAGGCTTCAACATCTTCCAGAAACATATATAAAATTAATTTTTTAAAGTTGTTGAAGTCATAATCATTTTAATGGCATTTTAATGCAGAGACACATGCTGTCTTTCCCTAATGTTTCTCATGTTTTTACAAAGAGTTGACATTTTTCTTCTCACTTAATTGCAGGTATCTAATTAATGTACAGAAATCTTTTATGTGTGCACTTAATGGTCACTTGTACTCCATAAATTGATAAATCCTTCACATGCTCCACTATGCTGTCGAGTACATTAAAAGCATAGAAACAAATGTCCTTTCATGCTGTGACTTTGCTTAGTCAGTGCTGACTTACTTCAATAAAAGTAATGACATAAACACAGGAGCCATTCTGCTCTCTACAACTCATACAGAGAGTGCAAGACAATTTTCATACTCTCAAATTCTTACTCATATAAAAAAATCACAGTTGCACTCCTTTACAAAGCAAGTGAAAAAATATTCACCTAAATTCATCTCTGCCACAGTGAAGAGAGAGCACAGAAGAATTTTCACCACTGAATTTTAAAATCAGCGTATCAAGATAATTCAAAGTTGCACAGCATTGTATGATTCCAAGAATTGCATTCTGACTTGGATTTGTTTTGAAACATTATGCCAGACTTCAGAGCCAAAAGGTTTATAAAGGGATGAGAATGCAGTAGAACTCAACTTCATTTTATTATTCTATCAGCTTAGCTTGACCTACAGCAACCATGCAAAGGGTTCCCATTAGACAGTTCTTCACTTGCTAAATAAGTTGGACCAAAGATGATTTTCTTGACTGAGAAAATTCTCTCATGTTGACTAAAGAATTTCAGCTCTGTCTATAAATATTAATGTTCTTAGTAATAAATTACACACATGAATGGCACTTTATTACTTGAAACTAAACTATTAAAAGCCTTATTTAGATTGCACAGAAAAAAAATAATGTAATTAAGGTCAGCTAAGCAAGGCCAACATACCAATACTACACATACTAAGTGTCTTGAGAAAAATCTGAGCTAAACCCCCATCTCTCCACTCATAACCAAGTGTTTTCCCACACCAAACTGCTTCAGCTATCAACGCAGTATTCCTGCTGTGTCTTTTTCTCTTATAAAGCATTTATTTCTGCTCACTCACCTGGACCTTTCATTCCTGCTTCTGATTTACAGTTTGTGAAAAGACTGTAAGAGGGAGTGCTGAAATAAGTGTGCTGAAAAGGATTCTGGGATCCATATGAAATCCAGAGATATCTACGCTGCATGGCAGAGAACAATCCCTGAGAATCTCTGTTCAGAAGAATGGAAGAGCTGGAGGACTGATGGAGAGAAATCTTTAAAAAACTTGACAATAAAGTCACTGCTGACTTTATTGTGAATGAGGAAAGCACTTTTAAGCATCATTTCAGTGCCTGTGTGGAAATGTGGCACCCTAAAATCCAGCAGCACAGACGGGTCTTTAAGGTCTCTCTTCAAGTAATTAACAGAGAGGAAATGTGTCTTATAAAAAAAATTTACATTGCTGTAAGCAGACTTCCTCACTTAACCTATTAAAGTATGTTTCAGCATAATTGTTACTAAGCATATCAACATCTGAATGTACTGTGCTCCTGTGTCCTTTTCTAGTTTCATCTGAGTGAACAACGCAGACAAAACATGATTGGCAATACCTTATTTCTTGAGCAGCACTATAAAAAGTGCTCACTCTGTTCCAAAACTAGGGCTAGGGGCATTTCTGAGCCTGCAAAACCTTCATTGCTTGTGATGGACAGAAAGGAAGAATCCAAACTCACTCTCAGAAATGCAGCTGAATTTGAAAGGCTAAAATAGAGGCTTCAAAGAAGAAAATATGTTTTCACTGATGAGAATTTAGTTGAAAGTAGTGAAGAGCTAGAGTGCAAATAGATGCCCAGCTAAGTTTAAAAAAAAAAAAAAAGTCACTAAAGTGTCTTCCTAGCAGGAACTCAGTCTTATTTTTATATACTATCAAGTACTTATATACTTTTTATATACTATCAAGTACAAGATGTCTGCATCTTTGGGCATCAAAACACCTTAAAACACTGTCCCTGAGAGCATCACTGTGAAGCACATTCCTTCAAGCTGTCTTCATTTCCCATCCTTCAGGCCACAAAACCCCTTAATGTGAACTGGACTTTCAAGCTGTGGCTGACATGAGAGTGTTAAAAAATATATCTTGTGCTTTTGGTCACAACTGCTACAAATGGCCAAATATTCTACAAATACTTATTTGGGTCTGTGATAGATTGGGAAAATTACTTGTTATAAACCCCTAAAATAATGAATCCACTCCAGAAAATAGGATGTAATGCAAAGGTTGAACAATTTAGTATACTTTTGCACATGATAACATAAAATTTCATAAGAACATTTCCTCTGTATCAGAATTGTGCATATACCAGGTGAGAACCATTTACATAACATTTTTCAATAAAGACCACTCAAAAAACATTATTGGAAATTGAATAGCACTGGGGCTCACTTGTTCTTCAGTGAAAACACTGCATTTTTATTTGTTCCTAAATTTTCGCTTTTAAAATTTTTAGAATTGACTGAAAATGCAATTAGATGAGAAAAATGTTGGCAATGAAATATGATGACTATGAATGTTTAAGATGATGATATATCTATCAAAATTCAGAAACCAAAATACTCACTGAGCCTGATAGACTTAGGTCACAGACTCAGATTCCCTGTAGTAGAAAAACTGTAAGAGGAAAAAGAAATAGCATATTTTCTTCCTTGTTTCTGACAGTTGCTTCTGTTGAATAGGTGATTTCATCTTTTCCTTACTCTGTTTGTAATTCTAGGACAATTGCCAATGACACATTTTCACAACTATTCAAAGGCATCATTCAAGACTTGTTTACACAAAAATTGCCAGAGAAAATGTTCACCTGAAATACAGTTCCCCTTTCTCTGTGGTCAGTGCTACCCATCAGAAGTGCTAGGATTTTTTTTTTTTTTTCAGTAGCAATTAATAGGAAATTGCCACCATCCATCATTTTTTATACAACTGATATTCATATCCACTAGGGAAATATATGAAAGACAAATACCTGAATTGCTGAAGGTTGATCTCAAGGTCAGTCAAAATGATCCACAGGAAACATTTACAGGCAGCTGAAATTGCTTATAATTTGTCAGTAATCTTTTGGAGCAGTCTATTGTAGATAAGTTGTGTCTTGATAATTTGGAGTGGCCAACATGAGTTTTGATTCAAAGAGACAGGCTTTGAGTAGGTTAAATGAAAGAGAATGCATTTATGTAATCTTAAGCCTTCCAAGGCAGGGAGATCAGTGGTAGACATCTCCCAGTGGTGCTCTCTTACGCTGTGTGGGTTGATGCACTAGTTTGATTTAATACCAGATTATAGAGCCATAACCTTGTACTTCTTTTTTGTTTACTGAACAAAGAA
>VZRH01005110.1:2411516-2428291 GCA_013397555.1 Urocynchramus pylzowi | reverse complement strand
AAAAAAAAAAAAAAGCCAGTGATTTGAAAATATGTCATTTGTGTGTGTTTACACAAGTCCTGTCAATAAAGCACATTTGAAACAAATATCTCAGAACCATCTCAAAACTGTAAATTGGATGTTCAAACATTTTTAATATTCATTTTGAAAATGTCACTATTTCCCTCATCAGAGATGATGACCCACAACTGCAGAAGTTTTACATACAAGAAATAAGACACTAGGTAAAACAGAACCATTGTATCACTGCAGCATTGAAAATTCAGGAACATAAACTCCAGGAAGAAAAATAAATATGTAATTTTTGTTAGGCTCCAGAGAGAAGCGATTTATGGATCAAATCACCAAGGGAGTCAAAAGAACAGTCAGAGCAAGTATTAATGTAGTGGAGCAGTCATCCAGTGTTAAGATTAAGGGAAGAGAACTAGAGGGCATTTTCATTTTTTTAATGTTAACATTTGTCAGCTATAAAGAAGGATAATATCAGATACAGTCAAAAAGATTCTATGATTTTGGACACTACACCCACAGCACTTGGAATTAACCTTCCAAAATTCAGTCCTTTGGGTTGTTTTTTTTTTCTCCCAAATGCTTTCTTTCACCTTTATCTAACTGTGCCTAAATATTAAAGTACTGGGCACTTCCAGGCAGCCATAGATGGGAATATAGAGGCATTTATAAATTAACATCTTTTCTCTAAAGTCAGGAGAAATCTTGAAAAATGCTAGAATTTATTCATATTCTTCTGCATAGGTGAGGCTGCATATGCTGAAGAAAATTAATCCCTGTGCAGTTTTCCTATAGATGCTTTTCAGTCTTCATCTGAGTGAATTCCATCTGAAGCAGATGAAAAGAATGCGATAAATTGCCCCATTTTTCAACACTTTAATTTATTGTTCATCTTGCTTAAAATTCCAAATTATTTCTTCTTACAATTTTTTAATGCAGCACAGCCTCCTAGGAAAATCCCATATAGTTAACTTCTGAGAAAAAAATGTCTGTTCCTCTCACTGCCCTGGTAGTTGCTTTCTGCAGCTCTGCTAACTCTTACAGCCTCTTCTGGGAAATGGAAAGTAAAAATTATATGCCAGATCTGGTGCCACCAGTGTCTTGTACAGCATCATTCACAGTTTTTGTTTCTACTGGAAATACCTCTATTACTGAATGTTACAATTGCATCTGTTCTATTTATTTCATTTGTTGGTTTACATTACACAGCTTTGGCAACTGAGAAACATCATCTGGTAAAGTAATTTATCCAGTCCTTCCCTCAGGCATTTCCACATGAGGACTCCCAGTTCTCAGTGCTTGAAGTGCAAAAACTACCACTTCCTATTAATGAGATTTTTCCTGTTGCTATCATTTGAATACTGGGAATCTTCTGATGCTTTCTAGCACCTCTTACCTTTGCCAGCAGATTTCATCAGCCACCTCCTAGTCTTTGTGCCAAAGTCATTAGTGAAATTTTATGTCACATTGCTCCCAACGCTGAACTGGTGGGGCTCCCACTGCTAATTTCCCTCTGGCTAATGCTTGCCTTTCATCAGCAGACTCTTGTCATCCTTCCTAGCTAGCTCCTTAGATATCTCGTGATCTTTCCACTCTGCCTGCTCCAATGTTACTTATAGCTTTCCATGCTGTACCACATCAAATATTTCATTGCATTGATACTGCTGAGATCTCTCTCTTGGAAAAATCTGCTGTTTCAAAAAGGGAAAGATGCCAATTTATTCTGACACAATATGTTTTCAGTAAATTTGTATTTTATTATAAACACATCTCTTCTCATTGCCATGGTATTAAATGAGTGTCTTCTGCAAAGCTTTTTTCCACAGCTGGAATAAAAGAAATTTTGAGCTGAGAAATATATGATAAGCCAGGTCATTTTCCTTTACTTTTAAGTACAGAATGTGTGTTTTCAATTCTCCAGTTATAGAAAGCATGATATACATGTAAGGATAAAGAACGTAATAAAAATTAATGATGGCATTTATTTTTATTTTGAAATTAAGTTTGTAAAGACTGAGTTGATCACTTTCTCACAAGTATAATGCAATTTCACCTCAGTGTAAGCAGCAACATTTATAGCTGCCCATACACTTCAATGATAAAACAGGTACAAATTAAACTATATGTAGGCCTTCCCTCATTAATGGTATGACTAAATTTTTTTTGTTACTGAAGTATTAGAAATTTGGCATGAAGATTAACAGATCTCCCACAAACCTGATTACTCAAGGCATGGAACAGCTTTTATTTTTTCCTTTTATGCTTACTGATTTTTTTTTTTAGTTCATTGTTATTTAGATGCTAAATTGTTTATGTTTGCTCTCCATTATAATTAAATATTTCTTGATCAATTGTTTCGAAGCATGATACTTTGTCTCAAAAAAAGTCCCTTTCCCTCCAAGAGCTACAACAAAGCTATTTTTTACTTAGGTACTACTTGTTAGCATATAACACAGATGAGGCTGCCACAGCTCCATCAGATCCCTCCCTTTCTCTGCCTTTGGTTCCTCACAAAAAAACCTACAGAACATCTTGTGCTATCCCAAAGCCCTCTTCCCCTGCGTCCCCCAGAGAGTCCCATACTCCTAGGCTGTGACCCCCTGAGTCAGTAAGGTGCTCCAGAGACCCTCTCCTCTTGTCTCCCTGTGATGGATGCCAAACCTGGCCCATGGGTGGCCACTCTCTTTGACAGTCCTGTTAAGGTTTGCTCCCCTAACAGATTTGAATTTTCACCTGAGCTTGTGCAGCAAACGCTCCTTTTTGCCCTTGAAGACACTGTGGTAGGAATGAAAGAGTATTCTTTCCTAGATTGTGGTAGCCTCAGGAGTAAGCAAAGATTTCACCATACTTTTTCATGTTCAAAGCATGAACTCTAGCAGTAAGTGATTGCTCCCTGAGCCTATAAAAGTGCAACCCAAACTGAAAATTTCAGAGTAAACCAGAGACTAGTCTGAATACTTCCTCTGTTTCTAGGCATGGAGGGCTCTGATAACCTGTTTTAATACCCCATGGCCTTGTTCCTGTTCCCCTCTTCAGCAGTCTTTCCCTTGCTTACTCTGTGTCTTCCTTTTTAGAAGACATTATTTCCATTACAAAGATCAGGAAAGCGGATCTGACTATCTCAAAGAAAGAAGTGTTGCCCTCTGAATAGTCTGTGCATGTCCTTCTGTAAGGGTGGTGAGGCTCTGGAACTGGTTGCCATGGGAAGTTGTGGATGTCCCATCCCTGGAAATGTTCAGGGCCATGTTGAATGGAGTTTGAGCACCCTGGTCTAGTGGGAGGTGTCCCTGTCCAAGCAAGGGGAGCTGGAAGTGGATGATCTTTACAGTCCCTTCCAACCTCAAACATTCTGTGGTTCTATGGTCTCTGCAACTTCAAGAAGCCTTTTAGTAGTTGTTCAGTATCTAGCACAAAGCTATGAGCTCAATTTACATATTAACTTGCGGAATTTCCATCTGACTTTTGTGCCTGCTCCCCTGATAAATTTGGACTCAGTTGAATGCATTTGGTCCCACACATGTTTTTAGAGATTGAGTCAAATTATTGCTTTGGGCAGGACCAGGTCTGAGTAAAAGACTGAACAATGGGTGAAGAGATCAAGAAAGAGTGAGAGGGATTCAAAAGACTTTGAAAAACCTTAGGAAATCTTACAAGAAAAGAAAAATATCAGACTTTTTTTTAACCTACTTTTACATTTTATTTCCATTCATTTTAACTAAAAATTCTATTTCTTGGCAGAACAATTGGACAAAAGTAGGTCTTGTGTAAGTCTCCAGTGGTGTTATAGTGAGTTATTGCACATCTGATTCTAACTTGGATAAAACTCAATGAAGTGCTAAATAAATCAATGGTTTCTACTTCTTCCTAGTAATATTGTCATGAAATCATTTTATAATTGTGATGAGACTTCAGCAGTGCCTGTCAGTGATCAAATAACAATTTCTCTGGGTAATGCAGCCAGCCATCAACGTTTAGTCTGATCCACAGCAATAGAAAAAAAGGAGCAAGAATACCTTAACAAATCTCACCTTGTAAGGGTTTACCATCTGCATGGAATACATTTAAGGCATAGTTTCTTAATTCAAAACAGGAGAACAAAGAAAAGAAAGCATTGTCTTGGCCTGGAAGTTTTCAGATGAGATTTCTAAGGTGAGAGATGGAGTGCTTTTGGCATTCATCTTTGGCAAGCACATGGACTTAGGTTGTGCATGACCATCTCTTTCCACCACTGCCACCATTGATAAATAGGGAAAACCACACAGAAACTCCTGGGTAATTCTGAGGTCAGAAGGTACCATCTCAGTAGTGAGAGAGAAGAGGATAAAGGGTGTGTCCTGAAGATATTTCAGGTTTCACCTTGATTGTCATCTCTACTGTGAAGGCTATGAAACTGCAGGCACATGATGAAAGAAAGACATGCACATGAGATACTGAGGTCAAAAGTCACAGTTAATATCCAGACTAACCTTTAGCACTTCTCTAAAAATGATCACCTGGAACCCCAAATAACTGAATAATTTCAGTTAGACAGCCCCTAAGATCAGACAGCCCCTAAAGATCAGACAGCCCCTAAAAATTCTCAGAGAAAAATAAGAAAAGTTTTCAAATAAAGCAAAAATCATACAAGACATCACATGAAAACATCAGAACGATGTAAAGCTTGCAAAAAAAAAAAAAAAAAAGTCTAATAAAATAAAATTTAAGTATTCCTGTACCTATGTTTTACCCTTCATAAGAAGTTTCCAGTTAAGTGCTACTACTCTTCCTATATTCCTATTGATCAGCCCCTAAAATTTGGATCTGATTATGACTTCAGTGTTAGTGTACTTGTGCAAACTTTCTCTTATTTTGCTAGATTTAGTTCTTCATATGTAACTTCAAGCAAGTATCTCAGCATCTCTATGAATCAGTATTTTGATATAAAATGAGATTAGGAATGATTTTCCATCTCTCGAGAGGCTTGCAAGGATAGTCACTCAACATATAAAAAAGCTAAGTAGTATTAATATCAGTTCAGATGGTTAGAAAGAAATACTGACATGAGAGAAAATTAAACCTTCCATTCTGAACTTATAATGCATTTTTTTGCTGGATATAGAATATATTCTTGGAATTAAAGTAAATAACATCAGAAATTTGAGAAACAGACTGCACCATGAATTAGGATTACAAGTATTTTAATTGATATTTTTAGCTTTTCCCCTGTAAAGCACAAAATTCTTATGATTCCTAGTTAAACCGCACCTCACATTTTTCTCCTGCTGTCTTAAAAATAAAATTATTCTAAACATTCATGTTGCAATACAGAAGAGGTTAAAAAGAACAGAATTAGGTAAAGAAATCTTTGGTTTGAGCAACGAAAATAAGAAGGCATATCCTGCCAATAAAAATGTCCTGGTGTTCTCTTTGGCTATACAAATGACACATCTCTTCTGACTGACTGTTGTCAATTACTTTGCATATATCAATCTTGACAAAACATGGTACATCTTCACATTTCATTTCTTAAGTGCTATCCATATTTGGAGTGTTAATTGTTGTTGCACTAGCTAGCATTTCTTCACGTATCTGAGTTAACGCATTAATATTTCAAATCATGAAATGACAGGACTCTGTTTCTGTCTTTTATAATTGGTACACTGTTGTTTCCAAACAGTGCCTTTTATATGAAGCACTATTTCATACAAACTGACAACTTGATCACTGTGATGCTGAAATATTAACTTATATTTTGGCAGGATGACATTTCTTGTGACATACATGCATTGTATTTATTTTGATTTTATTCCTAATCCAAGAAAAGTGCAGTTCTCTTACCAGTAGAAAAAATAATATGTTTCATTAGAAGCATGTTTCCTAGAGATGTTATTTAAGAAATAATGTACTAAAATTGCTCATTACCTCCAAGCATAAACATTTAGGTTAGAAAGATAATTTATAAGATAGCTAGAATTTCCTTTAAAATGTTATTACAAGAATTATTATTATTATAATTATAGACAATATTGTTTTCTTTAACTAAAGCTCACTAGAGGTAAGGTGATCTACTGATGCTGTTTTCTTTGGTGCATTTGAACATGTTGCTGGGCAGGTACTTGTACCAAATATTCCTATGCTGTTCATTCTGAAAATTATATCTGGAGATCTGATTGTCCTTGATGGTAGATACATCAAAAACTCCACAGAATAACTGTGACCATCACAGTCTACCTTACCAAAACAAATGGAGATCACCCCCTTTAGCCCTTCTGTTGAGTACCTTCTGAGTATCAACTGAGAACTGTAAAGTAAGGCAAAAAATCCACAGATTTTGCCTTTCCAAAGAAGTTGCCCTTCCCTTAAATGAAGAATTTATTATAAAAGTTTGTTATAAAAGTTTCACATGGACTCTACACACAGTTATGTAGGATATTGCTTTTATGTTGTCTTAAGGGTCTTAGTAATAATCACAAAATTAGCCTGACCAAGATAAATGTGAATCTACAGTAATTTTGTAGGCTAACAGGCTGCAATCCTGACAGCACATAGCTTCCATTAGTGCCACTCAAATCAGGACTATATTGCAAATTGGGCTATTCAATAGAAAGATAAATAGACGGGTCTATACAAGAATAAGCAGTTTCTGCACTTCTAGTTTACAATTTGGGTAATAACACTCACAAGTAATGTTGAAGCTCTTTTTAACTGCCTGGGCAAACTGAAAAAATAGAGCTGTGCTTCCCAGCCCTTAAGAGAAAACCCTTACTGACTGTGGCTCAGTAAATGAGAAGAATCTCCACTTTCCTCTTTTGCTTTGACCATTTACAGGTAGAGAACAGGTTTGCATTACTAAGATGAACCTTTAGACTATCGCATATTTATATCAGCTATTTTATAAATCTTGTATGGGTCCACAACCATTACTTTGTCTTGGTTTTAAACAAACAGAGAGGTAATTTACTGAGACACTATTTAACTTACAAAATCTGTCCAAAACACACCCAATGTGTAGTTCCTCCAAACAGTGCATGGCCTGTCTGTATCTGCTGAGACAGAAAACGAGGTCCCCCTTGTGCTGTGCCTTGCTTCCAGCCACCTACTGCTGCAAATTCCCTAAAAAGAGATGTGAATACTCTAGTCCCACAGCGTGTTACACTCTCTAATAGCAGGTGCTGACAAAAGAGGTTCCACTTAAACACTGCAGTGGATTACACCACCCATCCCTTCATGAAAAACTGTTGGAAAATATGCCACAGACACTAATAATTGTTCATTAAGCTGTCAGCTACTCCTCCTGTGTAGCTATCAATTTTGCCTCTCTAGAAGAATTGAGAATGGAAAAAGGAGGCAGTGTTAAAGGTAACAACAACAGGAAAAAGTGAAGCTGCATTATTGCTGAGCAAATATTTCATAACAAATTATTTACCTAACCCGCTTAACCTCCAATTCTGTTTGTGCAGTATCTGCAAGCAAACAAAAGGCTTTTTCTCAATCAACTACATTTGTTGCTCAAAATTAACCAGCCACATTTTGAGACTACATTTTGTTTAACTGCAGATCAAACACAGAAAGTAGTTTGTAATTATTCTTTGTTTAATAACCTCTATTTTGTCAATGTTAGCTAGTCATCACTTATTAAATAAATCACATGTCATTGTCTGCTTCTCTATTACTCACAACCAAATTTGGTGCAAATATTTGAATGTGGAAATTTCAGAATTGTTTTAATTGCATTTGTGTCAGTGTTTTCTCATTAGCAGGAGGTTTAATAGAAAATCAGTGCAGAAGAAGTTCAAGATGGCTGGAGCAAAACCCATTTAAAATGTGAAGGAAAACTTATGGGGCAAAAGTAGCAGTCTAGTTTCACCTTCTGTATTAGCCTGGCTAAATTTTAAAAAAATATGATAGCAAAGCAGTCAACAGGCACCTGTAATTTCATGTGCAATATGTTTTACACACATCGCAGGACATGCCAGTCCATACTATATTCATTAGACTTAATGAAGAAAGAGAAAATTATAAACTTCATCCACTCATGGAGAGATACCAAAGTTAAGAAATCTGAGCATGATGGGAAAAATTACTGAGAGGACACTTTGCCTAAAAAACATAGTACAAACAGACTCCTTTTATGCTACAAGAATCCAGCCTTAAAAAATTTTCCTCCCTTGGAAAGCAACATCTTGCACATAGTTCCACCCTGTGAAACCAGTATGCTAAAAGAACCAGGCTACAGCCTGTAATCATGAATAAAGAGGGTGCCAAAACCAGGAGAAGGGTGAACCTGCATTGCTTTCTAATTTTGGTTGCTTTGGAAGAGGAAGATACCTAATTTCACACACCACGTGTACACTCAAAATAATTGCCATCCTGCTGGGGGACTTGTCTACTGCATGGTGTACATTATTTATTAAGAATGATTTCTCTCTCTCTAATAATTATTAAAACCCCAACATTTGCTACCAGAGGCTATACATTTGTCATATTTGTATTATTCTTAGTCTTACAAGGAAAATGCAATATCTTATACAGCATTTTAGCTCTTTATTGGCAATGGCTATCATAAAATTATTTACATTTCCTAAGTATCTGAAAAGAACACTAAAGTAAAAAAAAAAAAAACCAAAACAAAAAAAAAAGGCAAAACAAAACAAAAAACAAACAAACAAACAAAAAAAACCAACCAAAAAACAACAACAAAAAAAACCACAGGTAAAATACATCACAGACAAATTTCTGTGTAACACCAAAAGCAAAATGTGTTTAAGTCTGCCTTACAAGGGATGGAATTTTCCTAGAAATCAAGCTGTTGGCATGAATATGCCTATGTGAAGACAAGCAACTTCTCTTGCTTTTTGCAGTATTGAACACAAATCTGAGCCATCCTACTCGAAAGGTTTGCAAAATTTATTACCTAAAGGTACTCAAAAGGTTGGCAATTCTTGAGGTGCTGAATCCAAGTGTAACAAAAGACTTTTATGGAAAAATCATTCTGGGTGACAGAGAGTGACCTCATCTCATACACACTCTGTATTTTCCATTCTGTTGAGAACAGATCATCAAGCCAGGCTAACTGAAATAATCAAAGTATTAGGAGAGCTGAATATCATACCAGTCCTGCTAATGCCTTCCACAGGTCAGCTCTAAACAAAGATGAGTCATGCAACCACAAGCATTTATTCTACAGTTCTGCCAAGCCACAGATTATTTTCTGTGGATGATCTTATGAAATATCCTTTTTTATTTCTTTAGTACTTCATTAGATTTGACACATTCTAGGTGATTGTTTTGCACAGAACTTAAATTAACCTTTCAGCAACATGAGAAGGAAATTCAAGGAAAGGAAATGCATATGGAAATGTGATGTACTTCACCCAACAAAGCATCTGGAGCAGCTGAAATTTGCATATTCTGATGAAGAACAGGTATGACTGTTTCCTGTAGGCAATGGGGGTGCTGTCAGTAATTCCTTTCACTGAAGTATTGCTGCCTATATTTGTGTCCTTCCTTCATCTCTCCTACATGGGGTTTATGCAAGGATTGCTCAGCATTACAACTCAACCTGTCCCACGGTTAGTGGGAATATGCATACTGTGCAAGTGCTGGGAAGCTTAGATTTACAGATCCTGGTGAGTCAGCTGGCCCTCAGCTGGAGTTGCTGTCAGTTTAACATTATTTAGATGAAGCTAAGCAGCTTCTCCTGATGTTTCTCATAATGTATGTTTTAGCAGTTTCTCGTCTGTTTCTCATAATGTGAAATAATGTGTCTGACTAAACTAATAAGGGAATGGGGAGGATGCTGAACACAATCTGCCAGCCCTGAATCTCCTCTCACACATCACTATCCTTTCATTCAGCTTCATTTGAGTGGGTTAAAAAAATTATGAAAATATTAAAAATCAATTAAGAAAATAAATTAAAACATTTGAATTAATGGCGTATCCAGTGTTCTTCAGTAACATTGCATATGTCTGGTAACTGGTTATACATTTAGCTGGACTCACCAAACTATGAAATTGCTACATTTAGTGACACCTATCCACTACTGTAAATCTTCCATTTACAGTTTGTCTTCTCTGTCTCATACACCAAAATCAAATATCTGTGCTGTGTAGGAAGCACAGCTGGCACCAGGAGACAACTGTATGGCTACAGACATTTCCTCAAACAGCTGTAATCACACAAGTGGTCTACCTGGTGTATATCCTTTGGTTCATGTAGTTTCTCCCCTGTCTGCCTATCAAACACCAAGCTCATCTACTTTCCCACATGAGTAAATCACTACATGGTAAGAAAAGGCTGAACACTTGATGACAATACCTTCCTTTTGATTCTATATTTTCTACTCAGTTGTGTTACAGTGGTCAAGGCTTGGAAATGTCACTTCTTTATTTTCCTAAATAGGCATGATGTGATAACTTTTACAACACTGTGCTTTAGCATTTTGGTTTCAGTTGCTTATGTTGCCTGTTCTTTCAACTTGTAAGGTGAACAAATGGTATGTGATAGGGGGGTGTTCAGTTGTGCAATTTTACTCAGTCTTCAGAGACCTCTTCCCCTGGCTGACCAACAATAGGACATTGCCAAATCTCTCTCGGGGCTGAGAAACATTGCTGAAGTCCAAAAGTGGTTGATCACAGGGAGTTCGAAAAAGCCTCACACTTTGCAGCATTCACATTCTCCTTAAGATAGAACACTGAAAAGACAAAACAAGAGGAAAGGACAAATGACAGAAATAATTGGGAATAGGATACAATAATTATTTGTAAGCTGAAGAAAGGAAAAGAGCAAAGGAAATAAAATGGAGTCTGCATGTGCCACCTCTCTTCCTCTGGTCCTTTGTAGATCTTGTATAGAAGTCTTCACAGAGGTTTTAAGGGTTGTTTGGTAGGGAAGAACCCTAACTCTGGTATCTACCCAAACTTGTGCAAAAATGCCTGAACTGCTGTATAATATGTGATTTACCAAGTTTAAAGCCCAATGTCCCCTCTCTGAAGGAAGGTGGTAACAGGCAAAGTGCTACACAAGCTAAGGATCTGCCAGCTGGAATATTGGTGACAGTCACCACTGTCATCGTCATCACCACATTTAAAGTCCCCTAAGTCTGAAGAGTGATATGTAAAGCCAAATTCTACTCTATTTCTTTATCATTAGCATTACCATTAAGGAGAGTTCTTAAATTATCTGCATTTACTGCATGATTAAAAATTATTTCCTATCAGATAAAATGCAGGGTTTGAATCTGGCAGTACAAAGATGAGTTTTGTCCATTGAAGCAATCAAATCTTAAGTATCTATAAAAACTGACAAAATTAGAAGCACTGTGAACACAAACTTTAAAAACTAGATGAAAGTAACAGAAGTGGTTGGAAAAAGTCAGTCTTTCTCTTCCTTCATTGGTTCATCCCTTGAGTTAACAGCCAAGTTGCCTTAATTTCTGGAGAACAAGTACACAGCTGGCAAAAATGTGTTCATATTTGAATCAGCCTTCAGAGACTCTTAGAAGAGTTTGTACTGCTATCCTTCCAGAGGTGTCCTTGCTTCAGTGTTTGTGGGGCAAAGTTGTAGCTCACAAAGATTGCTGGGTCTACGAGTCAGGAAAAGTACAGGGAAGAAAGTCCCCACGCTCATTCTTTGAAATGTGCAAGCTGAAAAAGACTTTTTGTTCCTAAATTACATACAGCCAACAGCCAAATTCTTGTTGGATAAGGTAAGGCACTAGTGTCTGTGCTGGGGCTTTTTCTGTTCTAAAAGGTTTGCTTTTTGTTACAATAGAATTGAAAATTTTCTTTTTAGAAAGATGACTTCTTCACTTAACATAGATTTTTTAGCTAAGTAATCAAATGGTATTCATTTACAGTGGTAATAATATTCTATGGGCCCACAAAGTATTATAATGCTGTGGTAATATCGAAACATTTAACCTTGTTAAATGAAACACTTTGACTTTTCAAAACAGAATTTCAGTTTTCAGAATGACTTTCTACTGAAACACTCTAAATTTTCACAGTCTATCAAAATTTGAATTAAAACCAAATTCTGAAATCATGATCTTCTGGTGGAAGGAAATTTGTTTGGGTTTTTTCTTCTGTGAAAGGGAAAATCCTTAATCACCACAAGCCACCAAGCAGCTGCTTAACTGTCTTAGTTTGACAGCTCAAAAAAACCATCTGCAATCCCACTTCTTTCTTACACCAAAGAGGGAGCTGTGAAAGCTCATCATGATGATAAATTTTCTGACCTGATTCTTATCCTGCCTCTGTCACTGACCCTCATATGGTAACCCAGCACTAAACCAAGCACTAAAACAGGCTGTAGTCCTACAGCAGGAAGTCTATCAAGGACTGTAGTAAGTGACAATTTGGGGCATAATTTGTATTACAGATTTAGCTACCCTAGTAGTCAGATAGATCTTGTGTGTGCAATTATGTTTGCAGTCTTGCATAATATAGTTTTCCTTGTAATTGTCAGGTTATTAGCTCAGTGTTTTAATTTTGCTTTCTCCCAATTATTTGCGTGCTTCTTAATTGGAAGTCATTAGCATATGTAAATACTCCATTTCCATGGTGTTTTGAAGTATGAGCTCATTGTGTTAAATTAATTCGCTAGATAAATAGCCCTAAATGTTAAAAGAAGATAAATGTGTACATACAGTGTATGAATATATATCTAAATGTACAAGAAAATTGTACACAATATCTTTTGTGCATTGTTTAAAATGAGTTAAATGGAACCTGTCTACCTTCAATACTTTTGAAATATATTTACTTTGTTACATAATTGACTGTTGGAATCACATTCACACACACAAAGAATAATATCTGAATCGCTTCCTTTTCAACAGAACTAAATTACTTTCATATTGTAACATACATTACTGTTTGGCAGCTGAAGATGATACTTAACAAGTCAGCATTTACCAAAGGTTAACATAGATGCCTCCCATTCAGAATTGAGTGAAAAACTACTGTAAAAACATGAAGTTTTGATTGAAATAGGACTTTCTAAAGGAAACCACAACAGAAGAGTTTAGCTAATGCCTCGTAGAACTGATAAATTAGTTTTATTTTATTTTAATAGAACGTGTGGTTCACTCTGGCAATTCAAAGTAAGGAAAAAAAGCTAAATTAGCCAGGTTTTTGCTTAAACTTGTTCCTCATCATTAGCATTACATGCAGTAGACTTTCTGCTTACAGGGAACTTTACATTGACAGGCTGTTTTTTAGGGTCCAGATAAGTTAGGACTCAAAGTGCTCTTCAGTGTGTGACCTTGGCATGTGACACCAGAATGCAGCTGACCTGTGGAATGGGCATGAAAATATAAACAGAAATGCTTGAGAAATTAATTGGTTGACTTTGTATAAGGAAATGCTGTAAGAGATGTAGTTTATGAGTCTTCTGATAATGCAGAGCATTAAGATTATTACCAGAAAAGCATCAACTCACAGACAGCTACATAGACAAACACTCCAGCAGATCAATGGACATGTGACAGCATTCTTACTAAACTTAAGTAGTTTTCTATGAGAGAAGAGAAGAGAAGAGAAGAGAAGAGAAGAGAAGAGAAGAGAAGAGAAGAGAAGAGAAGAGAAGAGAAGAGAAGAGAAGAGAAGAGAAGAGAAGAGAAGAGAAGAGAAGAGAAGAGGAAGAGAAGAGAGAAGAGATACTCACTCTGTTATTATTAATCCATTTGGCTTTATGAAAAAAACTGCTTTTTGAAGAGACTTTCCTCTAATCCTACCCTCAGAATTGTTCACTGTATTGTTGATTTAGAGGTAGTCTCTCTGTGATTTGTATACTCTGATGAAACTCAACTGCTCTTGGCTGAGGTTTTCATCCATCAAAATTTGTTTAGTTAGAATGGAAACTGACCACATCATTTTTTATCCTGTAAAACAGTGGTAGTATGATTGCATTTCCAGCTCATCCAGCTTCCCACACACTCTTTGAGGGGATCAAGATAAGCTATTGAATCCTGCCATCTCCAACATGCTGGGGAATGGTACCCACTGGTTTAATACATTAGGTTTTTTTCCTGATATGCTTTCTGTAGGAAGTACACCTATGCCATAACTGCTTAAAGAGCAATGGTATTTAAAGGTCTACCTCATAAAATTTCTCCATGTATTTTGCATTAACCTTTAAAGATTTCCCCCTACCCACCTCAGTTATTCATCCTTGTTGCAGCCTAGTTGTTTGCCAGATCTAGTCAGACAAAAGTTTTTCACAATTCTCCTAATATAGTTGAAGAGAAATAAAGCAATTCAAAAAGTGAAAAAAAATTATAATTTCCTAACAAAACTATCTGCATCAGGATGGTGTTGGCATGTGCTACAAAATTCAAAGCAATTGTTTCATAATAAATAATGTCAAAAATTTGCCATATTTTGATATCTCAAGATACAGAACCTCTAGCCCCTACTTGCCAGCATTCCAGAAATAAGGCATTTTTTCCTATTTATTTATTTTTTGACAGATAAATAGCACATTGTTCTATTAATTCTTCAGAAAGTGAACAAAGCATTTACACAGCTTTTTCTTATATTTGTTTCTTTTGCTGATTCACTACGTTATGCTTATTGACTTATGTGTTTCCCTCTTGTGCATTCAACTATCTTAATTTGATAAGATAAGGTTTTAAAGATTCTTCAAAGCTTCTTATTCATGGCCTTCTTTCCTCTGTAGCACCCCTTTCTAACTAGTAACAGGACTCAAACTACCATTTCTGTAGTCCTCTAATGTCAAATTACTGTTTTATTTCTCTTTGCCAAATCCTGTCTCTAGTCATTCACTGGAGCCTCCTTGGCTGTCTCCCCAGGCTTTCAAACTGAATATCCCAACACTATCTAAAACAGACTGTATTAAAATGAAATTACTTCCCTTGCTTCACCAAAATTTAGCCTCCCTTTTCTCCTGTTTCAAATACATTTATGATCTTGCTGCTCATTCAGCTTCACAAATAATTTTGTGCTTGATACTTCTTTCATGCTTAGTTTCAAGCCACAGTTTTCTTCTCTCCAGTATCTCAAAAATTTCTGTTTTATCTTGTTGCCGGAATAGAGAGTTGGAGTCTTTTTCCAGAATTTGCATTAATCAAGATAAGAAACCACTGATCTCTCTTTCTTTAGCTTGTAGCCTACATTCTGCCTAAGAAAGGGTTTTCTTAACTTTATTAAGGTAAGGAAAGGCTTCATAAGGCATCCTTACCAACAGGACAGATTCTATCACTTCTCTCTGCTGGATTTCTGGGCCTTTAAATGTCCCCTTTACCTCACCAACATTTCTCCTCTTCACTTTGCCTTTGAAACCCACCACATCACTTTACTTTCACATTACTTTCTTGTCTTTTCATTTTCCCCATGTCCTTTCTGCAAAGACTGAGTGGCCACACTTCTCTCTTTGCACACCTCTTTTAAAAGTGTTCCAAAGTAGGGATATGTGAATTATCATCTATCCTAGTTTTCATGGTGGGCTGATTATGCAATTTTTTATTTGCACTGAAAATTTTTGTAAAGAATCAAGTTAATCAACATATTCCATGAGTTGAAAAGCATTTAAGATACTGGCAAAGCTTGACAAGCAATTAATTATTATTTATATTTCATTTCAGAAGCACCTAAATAGCTTAGTATAGTTCAAACTGATGGGTGTAGTATTGAATATGTATCAGCAAAATTTTAAAATTAGAAGATAAATAAGACTCTCCATTACCATCTAGATAAGCCCCCAAAAAAAATAATCACACAATAGCATAGCCATTCTATAGAAATGAAAAAAGTTAATTTTCAGTTGTTATCAACATTGCCTCAAATTTAAACAATGCACTTCAAAATCTGTAGAACTGTTTCATTTTTAAGGGGAATTTTCCCTTTATTCCTCAATAAAAGGAAAGCTGCATTTTGAAGATGATTTTTCTTGCATCTGCTATCCATCTTTCTTTTGACCATTACAAAAGTGTGACCTTGATCAAAATGCAGAGATTGGGAAATTGTTCTAGGAATGTGTAGTTTAAACAGTTAATATAATATTCATCTCTGTAAAAAATCCCAAATCTTTCACGCAAGTGAGGTTGCATAAGCCAAGAAATACATATCCCTACTACTTTCACTTTTATGATCTTGGAAACCATTAAAAAGGGAAAAAAAAAAAAAAAAAAGAACATTTGAAATGCAGCCAAGTAGTCAAGAAAAGAGGACTCTGTGTCTTTAAGCTGGGGAGAAAAATAAAACCCAATCATTCCAAATGTATTGCTTTAGTCATCTGGTTTCATTCTATTAATGACCTTTAACATCTGCAAAAATATTGTGAGAAGCTAATTTTGTTTGTACTGAGGTGGTGCAGAACAGTTTCTGGCTGTCAGTCTAGGATGTGCTATAAAATAAAATTGTCTTTCTGGGAGTCTGACAAAAACCTACTGTACAGATTCAGTTTATTTACAACAGCATGAAATGAAAAGAAAACAGAATTTTACAACACGCCAACATTCAGAAAATTAATACTACTTACACATTTATATATATTTTAGTAATAAGTTTTCAAGATATCCACTGAGATTAAGGGATCTATTTTGTATTTTGTGGTATTCCACAAAAATTTTAACCAGAGCAAAATATTTCTCTGCAAACGCTCTTCTCTAGAATTGTAATAACCTATTACCCTGATTTTAAACAGAACCCTCTTTAAAGCCCAGAGTTAGCTCAGGCACAATAGGCCTTTAATTAAACAGAAAGCCTTGCAGAGAAAAAAAAGTCTGTCTCATGTCTTTATATCACAGTCATAAAAAAAAA
>VZRH01005110.1:2393841-2411443 GCA_013397555.1 Urocynchramus pylzowi | reverse complement strand
AAGCAATATAAAAAAAAAAAAAAAAAAGGTGCAGTGTTGTAGAAGGGAAGTAGTGTGAGACTGTTCTGGCAGACAGGGAGCATTCACCTCCTCTCCATCTTTCTAAGTCCAGATAAGACTCAGGGAGGAGACAGAGGAGGGGTTGAAGAAAGATCAAAAATATCTTTGTATCATTCTCTACCTTAAAAGGGCAAATTGCAACAGGTATTGCTGCAGATGGAATGCTGGAGATTTGTTGGTGCCTACTCACTCCCTCACAGACACACTCCCCCACTGCCTTGTCCCACCAGTGAGGCTGGGGTCTCCCAGGTAGGCTCAGGTCCTGTCCCCATTCACTCTGCTGAAAGAGAAACACAAATGTTTGGTTGAGTGCAGATAACTACATTTTTGCTGGCCTGGAAGTGAAACGCAAACTCACCCACAGGAAAACTCAATTTATCCACTGGAAAAAAGAGTTAAAGCTAGCAACTTCAAGATGAAAAGAGTGGTATCCCAGTAACAGTGTCTAGGTCTACCCCACATCAAGCATTTTATCTGAGCTAATATGGTAAAACCAACTTTTTTTATTTGTTAAGGAAAGGATATTCATTAACAAAGACACTCAGATGACTACAACGCTCTTTTTTTTCTTACTGTTTATAAATGACCATAGAGTGGCAGTTTGGGGGCAATAACTTGCATGAATGAGATGCATTGAGAGCCACCCTGCAGGGAAGGTTTTGGGGATTCTTGTGGATGAAATCCTGGACTTGAGCCAACAGAGTGTGCTCACAGCCCAGAGCCAATTGCATCTTGGGCAGCACCAGAAGAAGTGTGGCCAAAATGACAGTGGGGAGGATTCTGCCCCTCTGCACTGTCCTTGTGAGACCCCATGTGGAGTGCTGCATCCAGCTCTGGGGTTCCCAGCACATGAAAGACATGGATCTGCTGGAGCAGGTCCAGAGGAAGGCCACAAATATGATCAGAGGGCTGGAGCACATCTCCTACAAAAACGGGCTGAGAGAGATGGGATTGTTCAGCATGGAGAAAAGATGGGTCTGGGAAGACCTCGCTGGACCTTCCAGTAGCTTAAGAGGGCTTATAAAAAGGAAGGGGAGGTACTTTTTAAATAGGCCAATAGTGAAAAAAATGGGGCAATGGTTTTAAACTGAAAGAGGGAAGGTTTAGAATAGATGTTAGGAAGAAATGCTTTAGTCAGAGACACTACCCTGGAAGAGTTCAAGGCCAGGCTGGATGGAGCCCTGGGCAACCTTATTAGTGAGTGACATCCCTGACCATGTCAAGGGCATTTGTATTACATGATCTTTAAGTTTTCTTCCAACACAAACTCAATGACATCTTCATGCATTATTTTCTGTAGGGCTGACTACAGTCTGAGGACCCCTATGGACTATATATATATATCCTCTTTGCCTTTTGACCAACCCAGTTCTACTCATATTTCCTTAAATTATCCAGAAGTAAACAATAAATTTTCTTTTCAATTCATAGATTGAGCAGAATACTAAATACCAATAAAGGCAAAGAGGCACAATAATTTGCACAACTTGGTCAATAACAATAGCATAGCATAATATAAAAACAAAACCAGCACTATGCAAGGTCTGTGTTTTTCAGCTGAATATTATTAATTATCTGAATTTCATATGAAATATCAAGTCAAGAAGAAATTATATGTTTCTCAATGCATAACCTGGGGATTCATGCTTAAAACTGTGTCGATGCTTTCTTTACATGTGACTTTGGTGAAACTTATACTGGAATCCTGTGTTGTCCACAAGTTTTGAAGAATGCTGAAAAGCTTAGGTAGGAAGCAGAAAATAACTGCAAAAATTTTGATGCCTAGATAAATTGTCTTGTAGTCAATGTTTTAAAAGTCTGATTTTTAAAAAATATTAATAATGTTGTAGTGGCCTCATTATGGTATTTTTTGTGTTTTCTGGTGGAGGAAGCAGTGAACATGAATTTCTTTATACAGAAATAAATTAGCAAGAACTAATGGCCAAAATTTCCTGACGAAGAAAAGAATAGTGGTAATTTTTTCCAAAATATTCTGTATATAGATGCTTGGAACAAGAGAAATGGTAAACTCACCATTTATTATGCCATCTACTCATCATCACAGAATTCTAAATAGGCTATTTCTGAACTATTTCTTCTAAATAGCTTCACCAAAAACATCCATGTATGTCTTATTTCTTTATGACTATATTCTGCAGCTTTATATGGCCTGTACATTATTCTTTGAGGAGGAATTAATTACGGTGTCTTGTTTACTTTGCAAAAGACACCTTTCTATGCAGTACTAGTTGAGGTATCTTATTTTTCACCTTCCTAGATCAAAATGTCACTAATCTTTGGCAAAGCAAAATCCTTTGACACAGTAACACTTTGAATAAATGGCAGATAAGGCCCATGTCTGCTAATTAGGGAAGCAGATGCTTTCAATATCATTGTGTTAGCCTGGCATCATTTTTCTAGGATATTGAATGTAGCGGCTTCTCTAATTAGTACACTGAGTTGATTATGTAGATTACATGCTTCCCATCTTGTTTAAAACAAGTTGTATGGACACATATAATCAACAGCTTCAGGGAAAATCATGCTGATCTGAAAGGATAGGTGGCTAGCACATAGAACTTAACAAACTTTTACTGTCTAAAGTAACAAAAGCACAGAACACTGTAGGACATAAAAATGAGAGGTTAAAGATGGAAGCCTGGAGTTAAGCAAATCAAACATAAATGTTTCTGATGTAGTTCTCAAAAGATATATGATAAACAAAAGAGACTAAAATTGGAATTATATGGACCAAAATTGTTATATCAGAAATCAATCATAATTAATGGGAAAATAAAGACAAAATAGTCTATTTTATTCATTGCATTTCATTTTGTAAATAATACCTAGGGAAGGGGCGAAGTAAGAAGTGAATTCTAGCATCCTTTCCACAGATGTTAAACTGCACCATGATATCCTCATTCCTCCATCATACTGTGTTACGCAGTGACTCTGTCCATCCTGAGCTACAGAGAACAATCCAGAGAGCAGCAACTCCTTTCTTGGTGACTTTAATCCTGAAGAAACTTCACAACATAGAACTGGTTCTCAGCTGTGGGGACTTTTTGTCTGCTGTTTAACATAACTCTGGCTCAGCGATCTAATCAGTAGCATGCATAAATCTATGAATAAAATGACACAGTAACAATGAGGTCCTTAAAAAACCTCATGATGGTAGGGATTTTGCTAGGTATAAGAGCAGTTAGCAAAAACCTATGCTATTCTTATTAGATTTTCAGGGGGTAAGACTGAAAAGTTAAACTGAAAACCAGAAGCTAATATTCTCTTTACAGCATTGGTTATTCTTTTCCATGCCTTTTGCATTTGTTATTCTCACACTGCCTGCAGGACTCTAACATCAATAAAGTAGACAAAGCCTGAATGCATTTCTCTTTTCTATAAATCATCATGAAATTCTGTAAGTCAAAGAATTTTTCCTTCAAACATTCTCTGCTTTTGAAGGAAACAGGAATAAGGAATTATTACAAGGCTTAATTATTTTGTTACTTTACAAATACTTTTGTCTCTTGTTCCTTCTTTTGTATAATATTTTAATTTGCTTTAAATACTTGCAATGGTAATTTTATATCATGGAACAAAAGAGGTCAAGTCTTCTGTAATTAAAATTTGAATGTTATTTGATTATTTAGTGTTCATCCTCTAAATACTTTTGAAGCCTCTTTATTCCATCAAAATCAATACAACAAAACATTTTCAGAACTGTACAGAAATTTTATCTACTTCTCCTATGTTTCAAACCTTGGTCTTTGCTCCTTCCACCTTGCTTTAGCACAGGACATAAATAGAACATAATCTGTTTATGAAACTGTTACAGCTGCCAAAATTACTTTCTTTTCTCCAGAAATTATTTTCCAGTTGAAACGTGTGCTATTTTATAGTATTCTAGTCCAGTATCATTTCCTGAATAACTTTGTGTTATCTGAGCAATTAGTAAGAAACTGTTCCATACTTTCTGCCAGTCTGCCAAATATGTACTTGCTTTTGCACATTCTCTCAGTGGTTATCTCTAGTAGCTTCCTTTTTGAAGATTCCTTCACAGACTTCTTGACAGGACTTCAAAAAACATATTAATGAGTCAGTGTGTAGGCTGAGGAAGACAGTACAACTACTCTTTCTTCATGTAACCTTGCTGGTGGCTTTGGCAGCTCAGATCCATCCAGTATCAGATAATCATACTGAAACACTAAATGATGGGAGAGAAAAGGCTACAAAAGATAACACAGAGACAAAGGTCGTGGGGTTGCCTTTTTAGTAATCTCCTTTACTTTGGAAGCAACACACCTACAGAAGCCTGGTTAATGCACAGCTGCTGGTTGCAAGGCCTAACAAAAAGAAAAACTGATAATTGCATGGAACCTTCATGCTTCTCTAAGGGTTAAATGAAAATCATTCTTTACATAAACTATGCATTACCTGCTTCAGTAATACTAGTTTAAAAACAAAGATAAAAATATACAAAAAGATGAGGGAAGACATTCTAAATATAATAAAACAAAATATAAGATCAAATATCTCACTATCTGAATGCTCAAGAAAGAAAACATTTTTAAATACATAGTGTTAGTCTGTATCTATAGCCATGCTCAGAGCCATTAATGTAATTTTATGGACTCAACCAATTACTCATTTTGTCTCTGGTATTTTGTATATTTGTGCTGGATAACATCACAATCTCAATAAAGAGTCAGGCTGAATGATGAGGCAGAAATCCAAATTTCTATTCCTTTGGGACCTGTCGTCTCATCTTTACAGGCATGTCTCCAGAAAGGCAGCATGAAATATATAAACACCTATTATCAATCAAAAAGGACTGCCATGTGGCCCACAATTTTCCTGTCCTTAACCCCATCACTTAGTGCCACACAAGATTTGTCCCTGTTCAACCTGGCCACTCTGTAGCCTGTAGGCAGAGATGCCTCATCCATTGTATCAGTCATCTCTCCCCTTTGCCCCTGGGAAGATCCCTCAGCAGCAGCAGCAGTCCTGGAGCTGCTGGCTGCCAGCCTGGTGCAGTGCATGATCCCAGCACAGAGCTTCCCTCCCTCTTGGGTCTTGGCTGTGGAGAATATTCCCACGTCTGAGGGTCCCCTGTCACCATGAACCATCTCCAAATGTACTGATCCACTGTGTGGGAGACATGGAAAATCCTCCAGAATATCCAAATGAACTTCTGCTCCAGCTTTTGTTTCACTTCCATTGGGGAAAAAGAGCTCTCAGCAAAAATAGGGAATATTTCAAGGAATTACCAAGGAAATGTAGACAATTAAAAAAAAATAAATAAATAAAACAGGAAGCTTACTAGCTTCTTCTGTGAAAAGGGAAGTATGAGGTTTTTCAGATAGTTGAAAACAAAAAAATATGCATTAATGTTAAAGAAATTCACTTGTGATCTGTGTTGGCCCTTCAGCTCCCCTTTCTAGAGACACCTTTCTATTAAAGTTGCAGCTTGGGCAAAGCCTCAGCACCTTGTAATAATGGAGGGGGAAATATGGAGGGTGATAGGTCTGCTCCACCAGGGGGGATTTACACCCTTCTCAGAGCCCCTGGAGGTGGGCCCCTGAAAGACACAGAGCACAGAATGGAGGCTACCTGTGGACCTGTCCAGTTAGGCTTTGCAGATGTTAACTGAAGCAGCTCTCCCACCCACTCATGACTTAACCAGCTGCCAGCTTTAAGAAAGGGAGAGAGATTTCCCACAGATTCAGATGGAAGTGACCTTAGGGTTTCTCTACAGGAGGTGGTCCTAGGATCCTTGGAGAAATTTAGCTAAAGAAAACTGTCCTGGTAGGGGCACATAGCACATATTCCCTTCTGCCCTCTTCCTGAGACACAGCAATTATTTCAAGTTTAGGTTCTCAGTTGTTTTTAAAGTTGTTATAGGGTGGTTAACAAATGGTTTGCAAATGTTCCTCTGGATTCTTGACTATGTATTTACCACTCATCCAGTACCTCACAAAGTTTCTCCAAAGCTGGAAGATCAATCCTGATTTCTTGAGGAAGTAAAAAAGAGCAATCCATGCAGTATGACCTTTTGGGAGCAAAAAAGTAACTCTTAGATGTCCAGATATGCAGTCCATATTGGTAGTAAAATTGTTAGGAATATTAATATTTTTAGGAGGAAAGCCTTTTCTTTCAGTCTGGTACAGAAACTAACATTTTCAGGAAGATGCAGTAGGAGTTGGAGAGATCATTCTTTTTCCTTCTGGGGGGCACCCAATTATTCAGGCCAAATCAAAAGAACTTGTTATACTTACAGGCAAACCTCTCAGGAAACCTGATGTTTAGATGTCACTTGCAAAGGGTTTTTCTCCAGTGCAACTTGTGTGGGGTGGAGACATTCAAGATAAGTGAAAAGATGAAATGGACAAATTCCACAATGCCAATGACATTTTATACTAAAAACTAGGGGAGAAGTTAAAAAAAAAAAACTAAAGAAACTACAAAAAAAAAAAAAAAAAAAAAAAAAAAAAAAAAAAAAAAAAAGCCTAAAAAATCTGAAGCAAAACTCAAATTTTATGCTCTTTATCAATTGCCAGAGAGGTGGGAAAGAAACGAAAATTTTCCTCAGTAGCCTGAGAACAGCTGAGCCAGCCCATACAACCTCTGTAACCCTGTGTAACCTTTCAGAGATGAGCTCTTTCTTCCAGTCCCACCTCCACCCTGTAGAGAATATCACCATAAATCCACTTAGTACAAGCCTCATACCGTTTCAGCTACAATTCCAAAGAAGCAGATGAGGAGATTTCCCTTGGAGCTTTGTGCTCTCATGTGACTTGTTACCTGCATAGGAATAGGATGCTGCAGGTTGTAGACCATGATGCAAGAGAATAATTCAGCCCACTTTGGCCAAAAAATCCTGGCCATTTTTAAAATGCCCAAACAACCCACTGTCATCATTTACTTACTATTGCAAAAGGAATAGAAACTTACTAGGGAAAATTTATAACAAATGTTAAGGTTTATCAAGGATCCCATTTACTGATAAATCATAAAAAAATTTTAAAATAATTATCTGGGGCCTGTAGTTAGTCAGAGCATCTGTCATGGCAGCTGGAGTGGCACACAAAATGGGTAAGTGAAAGCATTCTCCTGCTGAATAGTATTGGGAAAGGAAAAACTAATAGGTTTAAACTACAGGGATCTGTGAAGAGTAGGACAGGATAGGCAGGAAGATTGTCCATGTTCTATAGATAATGTATGCCATAAGAGGGATTTTTCTGTAGGTTCATTTAAAACTGTATCTACTTTGCCTATCATGATTTTTCCTAGAACGCCAATCAAAAATATTTGTAAATCAATGGAAGAACTGTCACAGGCTTTATAAATAAGAGGTCCAGCTCTGAGGGCCATAATGCAACCTATAACAACACTTAAATGATATAAGAGAGAAGACACTTGGGTACACTGATGGTACTTAGTTCAATCAGAAAAGTAAAGTGTGAGCTGAGCAAGACTTTGATCACTGATCTCAAGGATCAAGCTCTTGTAAGGGTAGTGTGCTGTTTCCCAGGAACTGAGCTCTCTTTTGTTTGAATTGAGCTTGCCATTGTGATAATCTTTTATAAAGCCTATTCCCAGTATCCTACCAATTTTTTTTTTAAAGAAAGCTTCTACTTTTACTTCTCCCACACTAATTGAAAAATAAAAAAATCGTTTATTGTAATTTTCACTTTTTCACATTTGCTTGACTTCCAACAGGCAACTGAGCTTTCAACATTATAACATTGATAATTTCTGACATTTTAATTATCTGTGTTATTAATTCTAATTGTAATGCTTTGATGATTAGTATTTATTATATACGAAGTTATGCTGCTTCATTAGGGACAGGAAAGGAAGAGACGTATTGGAAAAATCTAGTTGAGAGTTCAGTTTCTGAGAAACTTTGTTCAATTCCAGTAGCAAAACAGTGAAAGGAGGGATTTGAGGAATGTATATTGGACATTTCCTCCTTCTTTGTGTTCTTCAAATGTAAAGACACCTTTCCTGTCATCAGCATGATGAGCATAGCTCTGAGTGACAGAAATGTAGTGGATTTTAAAGCCAGAAATATTGGTATCTATGGACTTCCAACAATCTAAGTTTAGACTGGCTGGCAGTGAGGTGTCTAAGCATCTTGATGGATTTAGTCCTTGATCATGGAGATAATGGTTTCCCAGCAGTATCATACAGGCATATCCAAATGAACTCTGAAGCAGATTAGGAAAGAGAAGCAGAACAGCACCCTTAAAATGGTACTCCTCTGTCTCCTCCAGGTATGAGTCAACACAGAGTAGTGTTAATCTAAAAACTCTAATAAACTGCTCAACATTATCCTAAATCTACATCAGATTCATCCTTGAAGATGTGCTATTTGGGGCATGTGGAAAAAGTCCAAATGGTTCACAATTGGTTCTCTGTGAACAAGAATCGGTTCTGTGTCAATGTAGGCAGATGCAACCCTGGGGAAGGATGTGGGAAATACCCTTCTGTCTGTAGAAACCCTTCAGTATGAAGGAACATTTTCGTTTCCAAATGTCACTTGCTTATTTTGTGTGTGCAAAGTCAGAGAAAAAGTTGGGTGCATAAGTCAATGGGTAAAGTGCAAGCAAGGTACTGAAATAATGATAGGGGTGTTCAGGTGTCTTCAAAATTCAACTCCACACTATGAAAACAGTACATGTAAATGCATGGCCCTTGTTTATTAAAATCTTGTGCCCAGAACATGGAATCTGCTTCTGTGTCCAGTAGAGCCCTTGGGATTGCACCCAAGGTGGCCTCTAGCAGGACATGGGCTCAGACTGAGACAGATATATTTTCTTCACAGCAACTCCTTTCTTGAGCCATCTTGCTTTTCTCAAATGTTATTACACTTTTGTTTGGTTTATGTTTTTCTACAGTATGTGTCAGAGTAAGGCCAACGGTGTTTTTTCAAATGCTGAAAGTAGTGGATTTCTCTCTTTATTTCAGGAATACTTTTCATTAGCTCTGGTTCCATTTTCCAGTTTGCAACTAATATGATTTTTCAAACCACATGATTTTTCCAGGTAAGAACCAGATGAAGGTGAACATCCTGTAAATTTTAGTTATTATACAGGTTTTTCCTATGTTCTCTAATCTTTCATATTCTGAAAATAGTCTGATAGTCTAGTGCTAAAGGTATTAATAACTTGCACTTCTATTATGCTGCCTCTGAGGCTATCTCAAAATCAATACCAAATCAACACATACAACTATATTAGAAACAAAATACTGCTTTTCTATGAGTTTTGGAAACTAGCTAGAAAAAAAGGTAGGCAAGTTTGCTCCTAATTTAATGTTACAAATATGCAAAACATATTGATTAACTAGTTAATCTAATTTATGCACTTCAAAAACAAAGGTGAAAATTACATAGAAAAGACGTGAGTAACTTGCTGTTGAAGATCTACATCAGGACAAAAAAGTCAACCAGTCAACCCAGCCTCTAGTTCAGTACTTTAAATTAGAAGACATTTCCCTTGGATGTGCAGTGAGCACAAACACACTTGGGTATTTTTATGTACAGGGCTATAGTTTAACCTGGATTTGAGTTTCCAGTAAATGTAATAGGCCAAGAGGTTTCACATCCAGCACTCCATTTGACCTATCTTTGATGGCAGCCAAAAGTGATGGCTGTAAAAGGACCTGTATGATAGAAATTCACAGTGCTATTCAAATCTCCCATGGATGAATATCTTCTTCACAGCTATGACAGGTGGTGTCAGCAGTCTTTACAGATGCATCAAAGATTTAATGACATGGAAGTTACACCATTGTGGTGTTCTGATGCACTGGCTAATGAGAAATCTCTGTTGGAGCTTGAAACTAAGTGAGTCTTTAACAGGCAAAGCAACAAACAGAGAGCTTGAAAGGCAGAATGAAAGAAACATGTCTGCTCTTCTTTTTCTGGTAATGAAAGCTCTGACTCACTAGCAAGACTGTGCCAAAAAAGCACTGCATAGAGTGTCACCTCTACTCAAACAGTGCTGAAAACTGGATCTCTTTACAGTTAATCTTTTCTCTAGGGTGGAGACATGATAAATTTTGAGTAGTCCTTGGATAGCTTGTACTCTGAAGCTCACTCCAGACATTTTCAAATGCCAATTTGGATCATCAAAATGGAACAGCTTTGTTAGAAATTACCTAATGAAAATGCCATGAAAATGAAGACTTTGTAATCATACAAAAGTAAAAAGCCAAAATATGGGGATTTCCAAAATATTATTCATTCATAAAGTAATTTCTATTTGTCTATATAAGAACTTCAGGAGCAAATATTTAACTTAATATTTTTCCAAAATGCTTGATGTTTCTCTTTTTTCTTTAAAAATTAATTGCAGCACAGTATTAAGCTAGTAACAGCATAAGTGCACAATTGTGAATTTCTTTTTTGAATTTCTGTATGTATTGTTTATAAGTATTCTGTTTTTGAAATAAAACCAGAAAAACTTGTTATTGGAAACACTATGGCACTCTATTCCATAAACACAAAAAGCTGAAATAAGATTTAAAATCTTTGATCTCTGTTCATTTAATGAAGGAACTCTTAAATTTAGGAGACATTGAGTTATGTCTGACCTCAAGGAGCAATATTTCACACTTTTCTCCTTACTTTTAACATCTTCTTCTTTGTATCTATAAAATACTGCTTCTTATAGTTTTGTTACTACTCCAGTGAAGATTAATAGCATATAGAATCACAGAATCCTGGAATTGATAAGGCTGGAAAAGATCTCTAAGTTTATCCAGTTCAACCACCATGTTCACAACTAAACATGTCCCCACATACAAGTTTTCTGAACACATAACCTTTGTATGGGTATTTCTTTTAAATATGTATGTATATGTGTCTTTTAGAAATCTTATGTGCTGTGAGTACTAACGGATTCTAAAGAAGTGGCTGTAGAATACTACTGATATAAGTCTGTATCCAGTAAAGAATGCCTCAGCTCAAAATTATGATCTGAAAAAAACCTCAGTAAGCTGGAAGAGAAGAGAGCATTTCTTCTGAGGTGGACCCTTAAAGGAAAACTTTGTTCACACTATAGCAAATTTGTGATTTAAGATGTTACAGATTCATCTTTCTCAAGAGCGGGGTTCCCTTGCAATTAGAGGTCCAGAGCATTCAGACATTATGAATGATAATCCAGCTAAAACCCCTGTCATAATTTGTCAAAAGCCAAGTCACAGAGCTGCTGTAGCTAGAAAGGGGCTTCAAAGGGAAAAAGCATTGTGTTATTGAGAATGGGATTTCTTGGAGCTTATTCTTGTGCAGTATTAACTCTTAAATGTTTGTTTTCCCTGATAGCTGCAACAATGAGGAATCTTTCTGCTGATATGTAGGATTTTTAGGTCCTATTACTAGCTTATTGAAACAAAATGCTTATAGCACAAAACCTTAAATGTGAAACAAATACAGGGTGACCTAATGCCTCCATTGTGTTTCCAAAGTTCATATTCCAGTAAGGCTTGTCATGTGTTTGTCATAGGCATGAAGAAGATAATAGCAATTTAATATCTAGAATTGTGATACTGATCACAGAACGATAGAAAGTCCTGAGCTGAACAACCTTAAAGGTTGTACAGTTCCAACCCACCTGCCATGGGCAGGGACAACTTTCACTAGACCAGGTTACTCAGAGTCTCACCCAACCTGGCCTTGAACACTGGCAGGGATGGGGCACCCACAATTTCTCTGGAAAACCTGTGCCAGTGCCTCACCACCTTCACAGTAAAAAATTTCTTCCTAACATCTAATCCAAATCCATTCTCAGTTTCCATTCTGGCTTGTCTTGTAAACAGTCCCTCTTCATTTTTCTTGTAGGCTCCCTTCAGGTACCAGAAGGTCCAAATTAGGTCACCATGAAGCCTTCTATTCTAGAGCCTGAACAATCCCAGCTGTCTCAGCCTTTCCTTGTAGAAGAGGTGCTCCATCCCCCCAATCAAATTGCTGGCTTCCTGTGGACTTGCTCCAACAGGTCAATGTCCTTCCTGTGCTTGAGACCCCAGAGCTGAATGCTATAAAAGATTATTGCACTGCTTTAAGGAGAGAAGATAACTAGTTTAACATGATCCTGTCTCTTCCACTGAAGAGAAGAGCACCCAGGAAGATCCCGAAGTCTGACTACCCAAAATATGAAATTACAGATCTCTGAGATCACTATACTAAAGGAGGACTTGGTGATGTTAAACTAATGGGTCACAGGTCTGTAAGCACTTTGCTGCTTTCCAAAAGGTGATTTACCACCTAGTTAAATAACAAGTAGATGGCTGGCTGTGCTTGGTTACATTTATAAAAATGTTCATTTTCTACCAGGAACTTGGTCATAAAGTCAAATGGCATTAGAGCTCTGATGGTTATCCTTCTTGCCCTACACTGCCTTTTGTATCAACAAGACCAGTTGATATATCAAGGCCACCTATGCAGCCTTTCTTTTAAAAAGTCAAAGATTAAAAAACAAAGACTGATCCTGGACTAAAAAGCAACAAATAAAAGTAAAAAAAACCAAACCCCTCTACCAAAAAAAAAAAATAAACAAACCACAAAACAAGAGCAAGAACCTAATGGACATGTGGAGAAGTTTTCATTAATATTTTTAGAATACTTCATAAATAATATTTTAAAGTTCTTAATTTTGAGGAAAGAAAATGCAAAATCTAGCCATTTATAAGAGCAGAAACTGTAAAGAATACTTCATCCCTTCTTGAAAAGTCTGAGCACAATTTTAGGTGAGGGTTAGTGTAAGAAAAAATTGGGTTGAAGTTTTGATATAATTGCTAGAGAGGTTGATTGGCAAATCAAGTTCCCATGGCAGATGTGCTTGTATTAAGGCTGATTCATACTAAGATAATGGAAGAAGGGTTCTGCACTGAAGATGTATTTACTGACCATATTGTCTGGTGTATTACAACTTCTTTGCAACTTTCTATCTGAGGCTTGTGTTAGAGTTATCCCTAGCAGGTTAACGTAAAATTAACTTTTTTTTCCCTATATGATCATAATTATCTGATGATTTTGCTTGAATTTGACTTTGCTATTAGTTTTGATAATAAGAAAAATGCAGATTTCCTCTCTCCCACAAAATTTGTCTTACAGTCTTTTTCCCACATGTCCACCTGTGTTCTGACCTCAAGTCTCACCTTTGTCCAGGAAACAAATCTTTATGCTGTCTGGAGTTAGCAAAATGTTTTCAGCACAATGACTCAACAGAAACTGCCTTATTCATACATATTTTATACTCTGGGTAGAAGGATAACACAACAAAGCAGCTCAGCTTCTATAAAAAGAGTTTGAGGACCTAATTTTCCTGTTTGAAAGTCCAGGTTTATGCCAGTAGAATTTCAGTAGCGTACGACATGAGTGACACTGTGGTGAATCAGTCTCTGTGATTATACACTCTGTTTGCAGATGCACTGCCTAGGAACTCTTCTATTTTCAAATCTTTTTATAATCAGGTTACCTAAGACTGTAAGATGAAACATTTGTAATATTTCCAGTAGCCTACACATGCACAAATAGAGAGGAAAAAGCTATAAAACACCAATAGCACTGATGCTCTGCCTTAGCCTTTTGATGATGTGATGTTTTGCTTAGTGGATCTATTTTCCACAGGGTCTTAAACTATATAAAAGAAGTAAGCATCTGGTAAAATCAGAGAGCTAGATCTTCAAATAATGGGATTTCTCTGTGAGAAGCAAAGCAGATATTTTTTCCTCCTTTTGCAGCTGAAGGATAGTTTAAGCATTTAGCAAAAAAAAAAAAAAAAATTAATAAACTATCTTTCATCCCAATCCTGATGGTAATGTGGCAGAAGAGGGTAGATAACATGCTTAGCTTTGTAAAAAGAAGAAACAGTATCCTTTTTTAAAAAAATATTAATTTCACTCTTCCATTTACAAATATATCATAGTAGAAACACTTACCATTATGCAAGGATTAGGAGTATTATATGTATACTATGATAAAAAATTAATTAGTAAGGAAGGCCTCTCTGCCTGCAGGCAGGAACTGATAGGAATCAGTGGCTGGCTCCTACCTATACCTTTCAGCTGATACTGATATGGTAAGAGCTAGCCTAAATGTTAAATATTTGTCTCTTGGCTCTGTTTTACCTCATTCAACTTGTTTATTTTCTTTATTACATGGAAGTCAATGCTTACAGAAGTGGGATTTATTTTTTGTTTGTTTTAATTTGCAGTATCTTCCCCTTTTAAATGTCTGTCAGACGGAAGTGACTTACAGAGCAAAGACTGGGGAACAGTGCACTAGAGAAGACCTGGAAGCTAAAGGGAATGAGGTTTTGTTCTCTTTTGAAATGCATAACGAGTACTGAAATTCTGATATCTCATTCTTGTGAAAAATTGCAATACTCACCAGATATGGTACCTATATGGTAGAGCAATCAAGTGAAGCCAAAAAGTGACAACCGTCTTCCCTGGAGTGAATCAAGGATAAGAACTAGAAATTATAACAAGTTTTTGATGCCAGTTGTAGAATTCCAGACATCACCTGTATAGAAAACCTGCCACAGAAAAGCAGGCAGGAGGACAGAAGGAAGGCAAGCATAGCCTAAGCTCTTGTAAAACTGAATTTGCTTATAGGGGCTTGCAGCTTATCCATCAGCCAAACACTCAATTGTGTATCTGCATGAGGCAAAAATCTGTAGCCAAACATTTCACTGAAATGCCAAAACTAGCACTTAACCTGAAATGTATGTGCAGAGGTTTTTGTTTTTCTAGTTGCATTCCAGAGTTACAGTTCATCAGTTCTTAAGTTTAGTGGCTATATTGCCACAGAGAAGTGGTTATAGGGTAATATTTTTGAGGCAATCAGAAGAATGGTACCTCTGTGAAATTTCAAATGTGAAATTTAAGATACAGAGATTTTACCTGGCCTGCAAATGACAAGAAATTAAAAATATTTTCATCAATCAGGATTATATACCTATTGCATAATTATGAATGCTTGCCAAGAGATAAATAATCCTGTGGTGAAACTCAGAATTTGTGCAAGAGGTAAACCTTGCGTCAGAGTGGAAATACATGTTTCGGATAGCATCTGGTCTTTGAATTGATTCAATCATGGGAAAAAACCAACTGGTTTTGTAAAAGCAATGACTTATCTGTGATAGAAAAAATACTGCCACAATATTTAACATTGTCTTGCATAAGAAGCTTTTAATTGTAACATGGTAAAATAATTGTCATTGAACAGATGAGTTTATGTCACTATCTAAGCAATTTTGACATGACTTGAAAAAACACAAGCATTTGGGAAACACAGGGTCAAAAAACCCTCTCTGCCTCAATTCTCACTGCAGCCCATTGCTCCCCCTTACTGCTATTAGCCTTTCATAATGTAAAACATTTCATTTCCAACAGATAATACTTTCAGTCGAAAGGTAATTTTTGAAGTCTATTACTTGCATTCTTAGTGAAGAGCACAATGTAGCATTTTGTTCTAATATGCCATTGAAATTGTTTGAGTAGACACACCATGGAATCAAATACAAAATGTCAAAATGGTTTCCATTAACTATGCACATTTGCACTGCTTCAGTTAATGGGCATGTTTTTGTTCTTCTCCTTCATCTTTGCATCTATAAGACAAAATGATTCAGTTAATGTAACTGAAAAGTACATTGAAAAGGTAGAGCAAATTACAAAAGCATCAAACTACAATTCCACCCACGTACTTTATTTTATAATGAAGTTTAATAATGACTAAAATTGCCTTCAGATTTAAACATCAGTCATTTCTGCAATTGTGGTTAATGTGAAAAATCTCACCCACGGTAATGTTTTAGGAAAACATTGTAGAAATGTACATTATATTTTATACTGAAATGTCATAATGAAATCTTAACTAGATATCACTGAAATATATAGTACGTTAAAAGTAATTTGCCACTATGGGCAGAACTGAAACAGGGACTGTGTTCCCATCAGCATGATAACAGGTAGGGAAAGTTCTTTTATATTATAAAAGCTCTATTGTGCTTCAGCACCATTAGGGTGAGAGAGTCTTTGATACTATCTTTGATAGTAGGTATCATCTAAAATACTGCTATAATATCTAAATTACTTGTTTTGTAGTGATAGTGTCATAAAACAGTATTTTATGAGAGTGAGCATCAATGAGAATATTATTTCTTCAGAAGGACACAAAATGGATTAATCTTCATTTTGAAACAGAAATAAGATGATTTTGTGTGGTTGCCTTTCCTAACTCTGCCTTGTGAGGCTGCAATATGCCACCAAATGCTTATGTCCTGAGTGGACCATGAGTAGGAACAGGATCCCTGGGAAGGTCACTGGGCTGCTTCCAGCACCAAGGCGAGGGTTTCAGCAGCACCAACTGACTTCACAATTATAGAGGTTCCTGCTGCAAAGAGCAAAACAGGGGAGGAGAAATGTTCTCACACAGCTCTGTGCTTCGTTCAGATAGGGCTAAGCATTGTCCTTCTCTGGCTGAATGAATTTTTAGACGTTGAAATTTAATTTGGGTCAAAGTTGGATTAACTGCCATGGAAACTGTATTTANAAAAACCCTATGCTCTGAATATTCAGGTTCTCTTAGTGAGTGAATGAATGAGCTCTCCTGATAATTAAATTTAAAGCCAAGCCTGTACAGCAGCACTGTAAGGAGCTGTGGGCCAGGAGAGGCAGCCCGGCCTCCGGGCTGGGAGGGAGAGGCGGCTGTCGATGTGTCCCTGCCCTGGCAGCTGCCCGTCCCTCTTCTCTCACCCCTTCCTCACCCACTTAAAAGTTAAATCCTACACTTGTTGGGATTTGGGGTTTCCTCCTCGAGGTTCAATTTTCTGGCAGTGGTCACCAGATGGCAGTATGATATCATCAACCCTTCTCCCCCACGGACCCATCAAAAAAATAAAAAAAAGGGGTTCAATGGTCCATGGCATCCTATATATAGGACACAATAGCCTATATGTTCTATCTATAGGATACAATTCAGATACAATTAGTCTCACAGCTGAGCAAGAGAAGAGTCAGGGTTTTATTCCAAGATTGAGAAAGTGCTGCTTCCACTAAATTTGATGGTGAATGTTCTAAATATCAGAAAAAACCTAAATAATTCATTCGACCTTGATTTATTTACAGTATATATTACTTCTCCAGAACATAACTTTCTATAGAGCCCTAAGAACCTGAATTTTGGATGACCTAAGGAACCAAACAGTCGATTATCTTGTCAGCTGTCTGCTCAGACTCAGTCCCAATGCTCTTCAAGTCCAAGTTTCTTATAATGGACTTTTTCTTTTCCAGTAGGCTGTATGGTTAACTTCCTCAATAAATTAAAATGTACATAGTTCAGATGTGCATAAACACTGTGTGAGTCACACACAGAGTCTGAGATGATGATGCAGTATCCTCTGGGGCCACGTTGCACCACAAAAGATGTACTCTTCCCTTTTTTTAGACATGTGGACACAACCTGCAGTTATTTTGTAAAGCTTCCATTTCTGCCTCAGTGCAGTTGCAAAAGTCTGTAAGTAAAAAAAAA
>VZRH01005110.1:2324524-2393815 GCA_013397555.1 Urocynchramus pylzowi | reverse complement strand
AAAAAAAAAAAAAACAACCAAAAAAACCAGGGTTCTTTCTTTATGTGACAAACATCAGATTTAAAGCCCTCTGTTTATTCAATTGAATGTCAGTTTTAATGGAAATGTCTGGGACTGCAAAAGCAAAGTAAAAAGACAAGCAGTCAGATGGCCTGCAACCCTCCTTATGTGATTCCTCCAACACCATCACTATGGAGATATAAGTAGATCATCTGCTGCCAGTGATATTGGACCATCAATACTGATGCTGATGTTTCTGTTGTGCAGGTCTATGTTTCTTTCACAGATACAATGATCAAAAAATTACAAGACCATAATTTCCAACACGTCATGTGTTGAATCCTTTCTTAAACCCTGTGGACATAAGTTGCAAAGATGGGTAGGCATTACCTAAATTATCTGCAACCCTTTGGTATGTGAATCCTGTCCTTTAAATATTGTTTTTCCCTCTGCCCAGAAGAATGTGACACCATGCTCTCTAATTATCTGGATTAATTCTCCAAGCTATGGCCTAGTTCTATTAAGTCACACCCACAAGGTTTTGTCTGTACACAGGCACAGAAAATAAGACACTGCTAGTTACTCAGTTCTCACTGTATCCTGGAAAAATTCCTTGACACTGCAATCTATGGGTCACAGCTATTGTACTCAGGTCACTGGTTTTGTATACTGCTATAATAACTAAAAATACTCTATTCAGGGCTCAGCACCACATGATGAAAACTGGCCTGGGCTGCTATCAGCTCATCCTGCTCCCCCAGGGAGTTTGAGTCAGTTAGAAAGGTGTTATTCCATAAAAGAAAAGGAATAATTTGTTTTTCTAAGAAGTTTAAAGGTCAAGAGGGAAAATTCAAATGCAAAGCCTCTTATCACCATCCCCTTACTAGATGCAAACTAGTGCTAGGTATAGGTGAGAGAGGAAATAGCAATGATTGAAAATAGCACCGTTTGCAGGGGGTGGTACCTCAGGTGCCAGTTACTGAACTGTGGGACAGACCAAGACTCAGATATGCCCACTCTACACAAAAAAAAATCTCAAAACTGGGTCTCCTTTTCCATAGATATACTTTGAGCAATGTCTAATCTATTAGATATTACGAGTAGAGACTGATATTTGCCCATATCTAACTCAGTATCACAACATAGTTAATATCATCACATTAAAAATAGGGTAAAATTGATTGCCTTTAATGCCCCTGAGTCAAACCATTTATTATTTACTTATTGAGCAGATCTATACAGAACAAGTAGCTTGTCTTTGCCCCCAGGAGCTTGGTATATGTTCAGCTGGAAAAGCAAGTAGTAGATCTAGGCATTATTAAAACCTATTCCCTGCTACAACATGAAATAATTAAGCAAAGCTGGATTCAAGCTAGAGGTACTGCTGACTTACTTTTTTAATGCAGTGATGCTTAGGGATCTTTGTGGGTTTGTTTGGGTTCTTTTTCTCTTGCATACTTATTGGAGCTTTACCTTCTTTTCTTCAAAGCAGAGTAAAAAAGACAGAAAAAGAGAGACAAGTGTAGTAGGATTTCTCTCTTTGATCCTGACCAACAGCTGAAATGTGACTGTACATTTCCATCAGAATTGTCTGATTTGTTTTTTCAGTGGATGAATAACAGCTCTGGTAGATAGGGCTGGAGATGGGTGTTTTAAGAGGGACACAAGCAAAGAAAAGGTAATATTTTAATGCATAAATCTGGGAAACCACTTTAATAGTGATCAGTATAAATAAAAATGTATGAAAGGGAGAAGAATAAAAGTGTGTATTTACACCTAAATGTGAAGGTGGAGATAGAGAGAAGCAGAGAACTGGTAATACAGGGACATAGCACTGCAGCAGAGAAAAAGAGACCTATACCCTCTGCAATAAGAGGGAGCAGTGGGAAGACATGGAGAGGAGCATGGCTTCATGATGGAGAGTAGATGAATCATAAAAAAATTCCCCTCTTGCCTTTCATTAAATCTATTTGGCTGTGTTAGATTTTTGTTCTAAAAGTTGTGCTATCAGAGAGTCTGTGGAACCTCTGTCCCCCCAAATGTTTAGAGAAGATCCACAGAGGACTTTTACAGTTTTGAAATATATTTGCCAACACATATTTTTGCAGTGGTTTGTATGCATAGCTCAGCATAAGGAGCAAGAATGGTTCTGTATCAAAGGGTATTCCCTTGCAAAGGTGAGTGGAAAGTTCTCATCTAACACACCACACATGCAGGCACAATCCTAATTTTGGAGCCCAGGCAGACTTTACACTCCTGGGTGCTTCTTAGACTCCAAAGATTGGGCATGGAAATCAGTTAAAGTGCAGAAAGGGATCTATTTTAAACATATGTCAATCAATCCCATTTGCTGTTTGGAGTCTGTACATGGATTTTTCATGTTATTTCTTGGCTGTTAAAGTTGGTGCCAGAGTGAAGGCATTTGTTTTTCTAACACAATGTTCTATATGCGTGAAAGAGAACTTCAAAAGTGGAACAAAGCTCCTGCTGTCAGAACAAAATCATAACTCTGTTGAGGACATGGAAGAGAATAACAAAGATACCATTGTTACCCCTCCATATCAAATGAAAATCAAATTTGAAGAGTTCAAAGCCTTCAAACCATCCCATTATTCTGTTTTAAAAAGGAAATTAGATGACTTCTGCAAAGGTAAGGGGTTTTGGGTTTTTTCTGGGTTTTCCCTCACTCATTCACAGCAAATTAAGCGCATGCACACACACAGTCAAAAAACCCTAAAACAGAAATAAATAAATAAATAAATAAATAAATAAATCAATAAATAAATAAATAAACCTACAGTGTGGAAAGTGACTCTTCATTTTAGCTTCCATGATCAGGTGACATATTCAAAATCTAGTGACATCAAACACACTAAGCAAATATTTTTCTTCTGGGTTTGGGTGCTGGTGATTGTAAAAATGATATTTGAAATATTAGAATAATGAAAAATCTGACAGGATGTGTCATGTGCTAAATGAACATTAAAGGAAGATTAATAAGCCAGAAAATATGCTCCAGTCTTTTCTAATGTGACCTAATTACATTGCCATAATATCGCATATGAAATTTGAAAGAACTGTAAATTTAGAGGATGCTGATACTTTGGGGTTTTCTTTCTCTTTTTTTTTTTTTTTTGATTTTCCAGAACCCTTCAATATATCTGTATTTTTCTCTACAATTTACCTTTGATTCTCATGCCTCTGAAGTAATTCTCCTATCAGGCAAGTTTTCCTTATGATTGGAGAAAGAAGTTTTTCCCTCAAGTTGGTTTAAAATGCCACTAATGATTCATTAAAGATTCTTCACTAGTAAGAAATCTGACAGAAGATTTTAAGAGGTGTCATTGTTGTATGGCTTCAGCAGCATTCATATCCACTTCTGGGCAGCTGTGGTAGGTGTTTTAAGAGCATCTGCTAAGTGTACCTCTACAGCAACTTCTGAAGACCGTTAAAATATATATATATACAGAATAGGAGAGCTGACTCAGGGTCTGCAAGCCTGCCTGGTTAAAAAGAAAATTTTATAAGTGCTATTTTTTATGTAAAGATGACTATTGAAATAGTTGTTATGTTCCTTACTCTACTAATGTTGACCATCCAGTGCAGGAATCTGGTTGAACATAATCATAAAGTAGAGAAAAAGCCTTGGAGTAAGGGGGGAGGGATAAAAAACAAATTACACCTGTGTAGTGCAGTCAAAAATAATCACTAATGGGCATCCTTCTTACAATACAGATATTGTGAAATGGGGGCAATACTCCTATCATTTATGATTTCCTGAAGAATGGACAACTATTTATAAATGAATGGCTCTGTAATAACTCGGTGACACCTTCATAAATCTCACCAATGTAGAGCAGTGTGTGACACATCTGATGAGAAATGTGTTTACTCCTTTTGGATTAAAAATAGAAAAACACAATAGAACAAGTTCATTGGCAGGTTCAGGTGGCCACTTAGTATATAATAGAATCAGGAAATGAAAGTGCCCTGTGGCACAGAGAAAAACACCACTAGCACCCTTTCTTAGAGGACATGAACAAGCATGTTACTGTGTCTTGAGTTGTTGGGGTTTTTTTTATTTTCAGCATTTAAATACCAGCAAATGTAACTCTTTACCATCAGCTAAATATTTATTCTCTTCTTCTGCTTGTTATTTCTTCATTAGCAAGGTTTTCCCTGCTGTGCAGTGGAATATGCGAGTAACTTTGCAAATGTCAGAAGCACTCAATTTGGATCAACTGGAGGAAGTGATAACAAGACTCATAATCAAGTGGAAGTACAATAGTGGCACATTTCAAGCTGCGAAATAATAGATCGATTCAGAAGGCTCTTTCTCATGGGATAATACCTCCATTTGTTCTTATTTTGAGATTTGTTTTCTATTCACTATCTCAATGGAACAATATATTTTTCTCTTAGCATCTTATTTGGAGGCAGCAATTTAAATTACATTAGACCACTAATTGTTGTTTTATAAAACAAATGTTGTATTTCAATAAAGATAAACTTAAGTTAATGTAGGGTTTAAAAGCTTTGGATTCAATCCTAACTTACACTTCTTACATGTCTGTGTTGTAGTGGTTGGGAGTTTTAACAGCACAGTGAAAAGTATTGCGCATCCTATTTGACAAGATCACTGCTGAAATTCATTCTTGCAGCAAGGCAAGCTCACAAAACCAAAATAAGCAGAGCTCTTATGAAAATTGAGCTTTTAAATTTGAAAATGAAGACTTTTTTACCCCATAATATGATCTATAAAATTGTTGCAACTGCATAATTTAGTAAGAAATTCTAGAATATTTTTCCTTTGTTGGCTGAATTTCTCGATTTCTAGTCTGTGGCAACAATAAATTGTCATTAGATTAATTTCATTGATATTGCTTACTTTTCTCTCTACATCATTTTACAGTGCAATGGCAGGCTAATATTAAAGTGTGTTTCCATTATTTTTCAAAGATATTACAGTAGAATATTGCCTCAAAGTTACAACTCAGAGGTCTTTCTCCATTTCCTGTTTGCTAATCAGTCTGTGGCTTCTGAGTCATTCTTTTATTTAAAACTGAAATGAATTAGATGTATTCTATTGTTCTTTTTCAATGGGAAAAAAACCCCTTGAATAAATTTTATTAAACATGATGGTTTTTATCCAGTAGGCCATTTTACAGAACTCTGCTTGTTTCAGCAAGATCATTCATGTAATGAGAGGCTATGAGATCAGGTCTCTCTTTGGCTGATGTATATTTTTATGTTCTTTGACCAAAGAGATACTTTAACATCATTTCCACTCAAAAACCTTCATTATGGGATAAATCAATGCCCTTGGCTTTACGTGCTTGCTACATCCCACAAAGTTGAGTATGTCCCCTGAGATCTGACAAAGGGACAGGAACAGGATCCATTGGGCAAAAGTTTGGCATAGCAAGGTCAAGTTTACATTCAGAGCCACCCTTTAAGAGGAAGACATTCCTGTTTCCTAGTTTGATAGCTGACTTAGATACCTGAGTTGTGGGGAAAAAAATTAATTTCAATATAGCACTAGGTAATGAACCCTTAGCTACGGTAAATTGGAATTGTTTTCTTGAAGTCAATGATGCCATACTAACTTAAACAGATGAAGAGCTGGCCTTAAAAACTTCCCCTGCACTCATATATTTGCATATGGCTGAGCCTTTCAATCTTAACTTCCCTTTAGAGTAATGGATATTCATGGATGTCCTGTCACATGGGGTTATCAAGTTGAAGAAAAATGTTTTATTTGTCTGGAATTGGGCAACGTAGAGCAAAATATCTGTCTACAGACAACTCAACAGATAAGTCTTAGGCATCTAACTATATCTCATTCTCTTCCCCTGTGCCATCCTAGAATGGGAACATTCCCAAACCAGGCAGATAGAGGACCTGGATCCTTTGATGTGCTCCTGTCTCCATTGCCTGGTCCATGAGACCATTCTTTCACAGGCAGGATCCACATCCTCATCTGCACCGTGCTTCTGTCAGCTTTTTCCTTGCCAGAGAAATCACTCAGACCAGTGATTTAGTAGGATTTGAAAAGGATCATGCATTTATACTGGCAGAAAGTGTGCTTTAAATTCAGTTAAACAGGATTTGTTTTAAGTTAGGAAGGGATATAAACCTTACTGCTTTTGAGATCAGCAAATTTGTAGTTGCTGGAGCTAGGAAAAACTGTTTTCTTCTGAACAGAGATGCCATGCCCCTGCCATGTAGGCAGCTCTGTGCCTTCCTGCTGGTGCTGGTACCTACTGGGAGCAATACCAGGAGCTCAGTGAAGTAACTTGGTTCAGATGTTGCCTCAGGGGATGGCTAACAGGCAAACAGCTCAGCACATCAGGTTTGGGCAGCACTCAGTGTGATTCAGAAGAGGCAAGAATACAGGGACCGAACCTCTGTGCACAGCCTGCATAGCTGAAACCCTTCACCATACACAAATTTCAAGGAAAATTCCACATATCTGTTCCTGACCTGCTAGCAGATCCTTCTGATTGCTTCCCTGACTCTACATACAGAGTATTATGTTAACATTAACCCGGATGTATGATCTTCAGCATGGATAGAGGATGAAAGGAGAGTTTCATGCTCTGAAAATTTACCTTCCAGATGTTTGTGATACAAAGTAGCTAGCTACCATATAAATGATGACCAGAGAAAGAAATAATAGATTGCAGCTATTAATTTAAAGGGAAAAAATACATACAATATATTAAAAAATCCTGTTCGCTTCTCCATCAAGCTCATTAACAATCTCCTACAGGGATAAACCACTTTCCTCTAGGATTATCATCTGAAGGACAGAAGGATACAGATTTTATTTTTTTATGCTTCCTGAGAAACTGAAGAAGTGTTGAGAATACAATTTCCTTCATATCAACATCACATGAAAGAAGTAAAGGCAGCAAATGACCACTATTCTCATCGCATCTTGGAACTGAAGAACTATTTAGTTTTTCTGCCCTAATCTCTTCTTCTTGAAACATAGAATCTTCTATGATGTCATAGAAGAAAGCAAATTTCTTGAGGAGAATGGTGAATTCAAATCAGATTTTGGAGTTCTACTCTGGGCCTTTGTGACTGTCATTTTTTAAAAAAATTACAAATGAAATTATTCAGATTCTACTGTTGGAACAGAGTATGTGCTTCTGCTGCCCATGACACTGGAAATGGAAGCATGGTCTGGAAATATTAAAAATTCCTAGACAACAATATTCTCACCACTTTGGTATAATAGAAAGTGAATTATTTTCAAGAAAAGTAGTCTGGTTGTACAGCCTTGCTTTTATAACTTTTTCTGTATAGTGTCATGGCATGGTCACACTCTGCTAAATATAGACCTTATATGAAGGGGAAAAGCAATCTTTCTGTTTTCACTGATCTGCAATAACCCATCCACCACTGAACTCTCTATTTCCTTTGAATGTGATGACATTATTATGCATAAATCTAGCACTACTCTGGACAGGCTAAACCATAAAATGTGAATGTCCCTAAAATTGCCTTAGAATACATTTATTTTCAGTTCATATAAAAATGTTACACTGAAAGTGTCAGATGGATATATATATATATATATGCATGTATGTTTGTGTGTATATAAATATATATATAAAATTTCTAAAAATCAGTGCTGATATAAAGCTCATGATTTAAATTACACACAAATCACACATCTGAGAAAGCAAGCTTTCAATGCAAGTTCTCAGTAGCTAGGAAATGTCAAAATTAGGATTGCCATTGTATGGCTATGTGCATATATTTTATTATTGTCTTTTACTGTTGTCTTGAATTACAAAATAATTCCTTACATGCAACCTACCTCATTCAACATGCAAAATGATCTTAAGAATAATTTAGTCAGTATTCTGGGTTTGTTTTTCCCCTTCACTGTGCAACATCTGGCCATATCTGTTGCTAAGACATAAAGACAGAAGAATACATTTTTCTTTTCAGTGTCACTCACTATACCCACAACTGAGTGACACATAAATATTAATTAATTCTTTTCACCAGTCTTTTATGAGTTGAAGAGTGGCACGAACATTATGCAATAGCCAGAGTGGTTAAAAGATATGTGAAAACAAATCTTTCCAGTGATTAGCAAGCTGGAAAGATTGCAGAATTTGAGACAGAGGAAAATCATATAGCAGTTTACATAATCTTATTGACTTTAGCTGAAATTGAAAGTTCATAGTATTTTCCTTCATCAGATTCCCTGGTTCTATAGTAAAAATTTGTTATGAGCTGTAAAAACTCCAATCTGATGTGACTTCCTAATGTTTTATGGCTGTATGTCCTCTTGGTTGGGAGTTTGAATTCCACCAAACTGACTGGAGTCAAGTCCCTCCTTAAGAAGAGCTCCCAAAGAGGGAGCAGAGTATGGAAAACATGTCTGCAGCTAACACCCATAGATTGGCTATAATGACAGTGCTGATGCTATACAGTTCAAAGGCAGGAAGTTTGTGGATATCTGCCTGCAAGACATCCTTGGCACACAAGCTAAGGTATGGTAGGAGAGGGTTCTGCAGGGTGTATTCAAGGGATTTGGACTTCATTTGATCTGAAATTTTCTTGAAGTTCCCTGTGACCGTCACCAGACAACTGCAACTGGTGAAAATACATTCTGCCAGGGCCACCAGGAATGGGAGAGTGTTGCAGATGAAAAGGGCAAAACAATAATAAATAGTAATAAATACTTATGTCAAAATATGTATTTGAAAAGGAATTTTCAATAAGGGTTGCACAGAGAACTTTAGTTTTCCAGTTTTCTCATTTCTGACTACTGAATGTAAATGTAGGCAGAAGGGGTGGCATTGAAGGTGAGCCCAGACTCACTCTCCTTTGTGCAGTGAGTTGAGAGAACCAGCTTCCAGCAAGACCTGATTGACTTATTCTGTAGGTTACAGTTCATCATGTGTGCTGGCCAGCAGCAGATCTGAATTTCTGAGGTCCCCTTCTAAACTTGTTTTAAAAATCATACCTTTTGTGCATAAGAAGTACACCTTTTGTATCTTTCAAAGTCCACTCTGGCAACTTCATTTGGTGGTATTACTTACACTGTCAGTTGTTTGCTATTATCATCTCCATTCTACAAACATAATTTGTGCTGTAACCAATTTTTCCAAATTATTTTTATTTCTATTTTTATTTTTATTTGCTTTCTAGCTATGTGAAAGACAATCCACATCTCTGCTTATTTTTGTCATCTTTGTCTGGATCCTTGGTAATTCTATTATACCTTTTTCTTTTGATTTGGCATTCCTGGAACCCCTTAAATTCAGAATAAATCTTGAAATATTAGTAGCTGAGTAATATACACTAGGACATGATTATATATTCTGTTATGCTCCTAATTATTTTCCTAATTATTCTTCAGATTCTAGTTATATTTATAGACACTACTGAATTCTAAGCTGTTGTTTTGAAGAACAGTTTGCAGTTACAAAATCTCTTTCTGGAATGGTAGGAATTACACTCATGGCCATCCTTTACTAATACTTGTTTCTTTTCCTAGGCTTTAAATTCCACTTCTTAACATATGATTTCATCTAACTGTTTATCATCTACTTGAAAGTTTGAGCTCCTTGACAACTCCTCACAATCAGCTTTAGATTATCCCAAATAATTCTAGATCATTTTCAGATATTTCTCTCCTTATCATTCAAGCAGTACCCATTTATGAATATGTTGAATGGCACATTTTTCACATGTAGAATTTGTCTGAGCTCCTTTCTTTCTGAAAACCAGCTACCCACTCCTACCATCTGTTTCTTATACTTTCACCTGAACCATATGCTCAGTGGCTCCTCTGAAGATGACTGATACGTGAGTCATGACTTCTCCTTGCAAAGGCTAGGTTGGCTTTTTCCTAGTATATCATGTTTTTCTCTTTTATTACTCAGCCTGTGAAATGGAATATTCCTACAGATTTGCTCTTACATAAATATAATTTATTGGTTTGTAGTTGTCTGAGTTAATCTAGAAAATCTTTTAAAATTTTGCTGAGATATTTGCCACTTTCTGTTCTTCAGATAACACAAGTCATTTAAATGACAGACTATTATTCACAGAGAATAGTTTAGTAGTTGTTTATTTCTGTTGCTTAAGGATTCCTGATGTAAACAGTCCTGTGAGCTTATGTTCTGGTAATGTGTAGCTCTGGAATAGGAATCTCTCTGGCCTCTTCTGCAATAAATGCTGACACAAGGAATTAATTTTGAGGGTATTTTCTCCAATAGCCTCACCTTAGTGAATGTCCCTTTTATAATTTGATTAACTGTTGGACCCACATATTTTACTGAAGACATTGTCTTCACAATTTAGGAGGAAAAATTGTTTTAATATTTTTACCCTATTAGCTTTTCTCATGTGTGTTTTTACATGTGACCTCTTGAGTGTTTTTAAAAGAAGAAGACGGAAGAAATTCTTTCCTACGACAACGAATAAAAGAGGTGGAGAAGAACTTTGGAGATTTTAGAAGAGGGCAGATAGCAGCAAAGTAGCTCTTGCAGGTCAGCTGCAGAACCCTGAAATAACAGTTTGCCATTACTTTGTCATTTTTACCAGCAGCAGAACAATAGTGAGACTCAGGACACTTGTGTTCACCCAGCCATGTGCAAATTGAGCAAAGGCTTTTTTTAACTCATTCCTACCTTCTCTGATCTCTTCTTTGCCTTGGCCTTGATCCTTATATCAGCTCATTTAAAGGTTTTGGTTGGATTTTTCCAAGAGTTGCAACCTGAAGTCAACATTGAATCTATAAAATATCAGCCCAAACAAGGTGGCAAATTTAAAGTCGGTGAAAACAGATCTTTATAATTGAAAACATGGAAGTGTCATAAGAGACAACACGACCTGTTATGCCTAAAATAGCTACTGCTAAAGAAAATTACTTTCAGCTATGTGCTTTCAGGAGCATGAATAAGGGAGAACCCCTTGGTGTCAATGCTACTATGGCTTCCAAACTGTAAATGAAGCAAAATATAAATTATTTCATACGAACAAAAACACATGACAAAATTCAACATCCTCGTACTTCTACTCCACAAGCATTTTCTGGAAAGGTTGTTATGTTATAAAAGGCTTATATAACTTACTTTCTGCTACTCTGTCTCCCTCTTGCAGAGCTTTGCAGGAGCTTCACACTGGAAATCACTCCCCAACAACCTATTCACACAAATGCTATGCTATGTACTACAAACCCTTGCCATGGATATTTGGGAAAGGACTGGTGCTTTCAGAGACCTAACTTTCAGGGAGGTCTTCTGCAAAACCGTGAAGCTAATCTGAACCTTACACTTAGTTCAGGTTTCATTCTCTGACCTTGTATCACAGATCCTATGAATAAAACATTGTCCTTTCAGTGCAGTCTCAATAACTGGACATTTTCTGGGTCCGTGGATTTGTACAATGAGATATCTACTCCAATCTGTGTACATAATGCTCCAATGCCTGCCAGGAATGGCTGCAATATTGACGCCTTTCAATGTAGATCACATCATTCACAGAGCGGAGTTCAATAAAATGATACTGTAGTTAACAAGTTTGATAATACAAAGTTACTTTAAAACATGGAACTAATCAGGAGGAAGCCTGTTTATGCATGTCACAGCTACATTGAATTGTCAATAAATAAACAAAGAATTGCTTCACCTATTGTCATGTAGATCAAGTGAGTCATTAATCTAAACTAATGAAGCTTAAGATATTTGACAGGCAGTTTTTATGGAGCTTTTTCTTAATGATATGTTTGCTTTTCTTTATAACACCGAGAGACCATTATCTAGAAAGCAGCACATTATAGCCCAAAAGCCTTGAATCCGCTGCTTCTCTCTTTATCCCTGGCTCACATTGTGCAGCATTTACACTTACATTTTCACAGAGCTCTCCTGGATGAATAGCATTACTCAGAAATGAATTAAAATTCCAGATAAGAAATGCAACAGGAAAATAATGTGTCCATTGCTTGATCTTTAGTCAGTTATGTCATTAGATAGCTAGTGAGTTAAGGATTTTTGAACTGTCCTGGAAGACAAAAAAATGAAGGCTAAATTCAAACAGTTTCACAGTGAATGTTCTTTTGAAATTTACTTTTGTTATGAGGCAGCACAGAATAAACCCATTAAGAAAGTTTCAGAGAAAGTAAGCTCATATACCTCCTTGTAAATTTCCAGAATCGAGGTTACTGGATTATCTTCATGGATTCACAAATTTGATGTCACAGAACAGAAAAATTAAAGGCAATCTGGTTTCCATTTTCATCTGAAAATGGTAAGAAATAATGCAGGAAGGCCAACTATTAGCAAATAAGCTCCATTTCCTCTTGTACAAGCTGCTCACACATAAACACCTAGAGCCAGTTTAGATGCCACAGGGCAGGAGACACACATCGAGGACAAGCAGCTGGGACACTGCTCTAAAGGCAGACCTGTACTTGCACAGTGTCTGGAAGCCAGATTGCATCTCCTAGAGCTTCTCAAATAGCACTAGATACTCCTGTTTTGGCTCCTGGATCAAGCACAGGAGGCTTTCTGCATTCCTGTACTTGAGTGAGGGTTCTTCCAGAGGTTGATACTAAATTTTGACTGGAAAGGAACAAAATCTTGTTAAAAATTTTCATGTTTCTTTTGGTAACCTGTACCACAAATTACCTCATTGTTAAAAAAGTACTGGTGTATTTCTACTTTCACTTAAGTGGTTTTAACTCCTAGTCATTATATTTTGTGGGGTTTTGCCACAGTGAATACCCTTTCTCTTCCCCTGAAAGTACTGAAATGCTTGGATGCTTAGTACTCACATGGCTCTGGGACCACTTAACGCCATTTCAGTCAAAAGAAAATCTTGTCTGGTTTTGGAGAAAATGTTCTTTTCACAGAAAATTTCTTTGGATTGATGTTATGAGTTTGGTTGATCCAGGCTGAACCAAAAGGATGTGACCACTTGTGGAATACGTGTTATATGTGTTAATATATATACCATTTTTTCTGGTAAGCTCTTGTCTAGTTTTAACCTTTAATTCAGTTTTGAGTGTTCATTTTAAAACAAGAACTTGACACCTTCTGACTCACTGTTCCTGGTGAGCTCTGATGTAACTATGCTCTCCTGATGGTTGCTAACTTTTAAGAGTTCTGTGCTCAGATGACAAGAGAAAACTGAAGTATGAAATCTCTTGCTTAAATTATGAAAAAAAAAAATTTAAAACCACCAAAACAAATAAAAAAGTACAGTGTAACTCTCCCAAATGGAAACTTTCCAAGTCAGTGGAAACCAATAAGCTGCCACATAGGATCTGATAAGACCAAAAAGACTGAGACCTGAAATGGCCATTGTAACTCAGATCAAAACCAAAACTACTGTGGGTGACAAAATTCTGCATTAATGACGGAGTTTGATGACTTTCTATCTGTGTAACTTTCCTGTTCTTCTTCTGCTGCATACTCTGTGTGTGTGTACATCTGTATAAGAAGTTAACCAGCTGAGATTAACTCTTCGCTTCGTTGACATAATCAAGGCTACCTGAAAAAATTGACTTCTACAGTCAAGTGAAGGGGGGCCATAAAGGTAGGAGAAAGAGGCTCAGCATCTGGTTTAACAGCTAGGGCAATTCTTTTCTATATCAAGGCAGGTGGACCATGGTCTTCTAAAATTACTCCAAATAGCATCAGACATGACATTAAAAGACTCAGATTTTAAAAGAGTCATTTTACAGGCCAAGAAGACTTAGATGATCATGGACTCAATGTTTTGAAATGATCATAGGAGACTCATGTTCCCAGAGGACAGAAGGGAACAGGCTAAGTGAAACAAAACCTGAGAAAACTTATATGAAGAAAAATTAAAATAAGACGTTTCACTCCTAGCTTTCAAATGAAGAATACCTAATGAGCTCATGTGGTTTTGGAACTTCCAGGAGAGCACAACTAAAAAGAAAGCAGTTCAGAACCTGCCTCTTTAATGACTGTATAATCACATCTCTGAACAGTTGCTGATGGTACCAAACTATTGCCCTGATATCAGTGGCATTCTGATTTAAGACATCAATATGTGGCTTCTTAAGAGGCCAAAAGCTGGAAGGAAATATTGTGTATATTACCTGAAGTTAAGTTTCAAAGAGACCAGCACAGATTTTTTTCCATGAGAACAATTTTCTGATGGATCATGCAGTTTTTGTAAATTAATATGTTTCATGGGGCTGTTTCAATTAGATTTTGTCTTCCAACTCCATTGAGAATTGTTGCAGATTTCTTTGCCCAGAATAAAACATTTCACTGAACTAATGAACCTGAAACATTTTATTTGAAAAACTTCTTGACATTGGCCTGATTTCTTTGTTACATTAAGAGTTTCTTGTGTCTGAGAACTGACCTCTGCAGAACTAGTTTTTTCCAAAAGCCAGTACAACAAAGCTGACAACAATGGGCAAAAGCCCAGTCACATAATGCTGAGTGCATCACACAAAAATCCAGTACCTCTGCAAACTGAGACTTTTCGCTCAGCTTGACATTTTCACCACTGATGACTTTCAAGGACTTAGGCCACTGCCTGACAAAGTGTGGAGTATTCAGTTAACATCAAGCGTGGGTGAATCCCATAGTGTCCAGCTCCACACATATCACACAGATGTGTCAGAATGGATACATGTTTTGGGGTGTTGAGGCTTTAGTACCATGAGTAACAGCACTCTTTTAGCAACCTCTTTCAGCCTGATGTAAATATGATGGTAGTCAAACACAGAATATCACAGATTTTCAGGCCTGAAGCAAGAACTCAAAAGAGGCTGTTATATACAGTGAAAATATGCTATTGCAGGAATTGGATGATATTAGATGATATCCAAGGGTCATTGCTCAGCACTAATTATTCATGAAATATCACTTCCCAGATTCTAAGCCTGTACATTTGCCATTGTTATGAAAACAACCATTATAAAAACTCCCTGCCCTTCAAATTATCTTCTAAACTATTTTAAAATTTTTCTTCCTGTTTTGGACCACAGAGAATTCTTTACTCTGGATCCTTAGCTCCTATGAAAAGAAACAAAATATTATTTATCAAGTCTTTTTTGCTAAGTAGCGAATCTACTTCAGAACTGCTAGGAATAATTGAAAGTAACTGAGATTTTCATTTAGTATGAGATTTTCATTAAGTATAGAACACACCATCTTAACTTAAAATGGTTCTGTGAATCTCTATAGCCAATCTGGCTGAGGTTTGTTCTCATTTGTAAATACTTGCCACTGATGTCAGGCAAACTGTTGTCAAATTCCCTTTTGTATAAAATATAAATATTGGTAGATGTTTAGTATAAATGTTATCTAATAGATACTAAAGAAAGCAAACTCTGGATAGAAAGTCTTTGGTTGTTTCAAACCTTCTATAACTTTACAACAAGAGGGTTTCTTTATTTTCTGTGATTAAAAAAGAATCTGTTCTGTTTACTATATAGCCATTTACATTCTGGCTTAGGATTTTCAAGAAGAATAAAAGTCTGTTTCCATTAGCACTAAAAGCATAGAGAGACTTTCACCCTAGAAATGTCAGGCACCATTACTTTCTGTAGAGTCTGAAAGCACTGCATCTGTTGTTGTCAGAAATGGGCAACATGTCTATCCAGAGAGGAGCAATGAAGCCTGTGAAAAGAATTTGTAGAAAGCCAGGCAACGTTCTTATAGATGGCAAGTACCAGCAGTGGTAAGAAATATACCAAATTTTCCTTCCTTAATGAAGAAACACATGATTAAAGAAGCTATTTGAGTTATTTGTTTTGCAGGAAGGAAGAGTAAATGCTTTGTGTGGTTGAGGCAATGTGATTTCCAAAGTTTGTAGCACACTTCAGATACAATAGGTGAACACAATATCAGCATGTGGTACTGCACTTCAAGAAGCACTTTAAATAACCAGTGTTGACTTGAGATAATCCTTTTTGTTATTGTTGTATACTCCGAAAAGCAATTTTTTTTCAGATATTATTATCTGAAGATATTATGCTTAAGAAGCAGATGCTAAACTTAAATGTTCATGAGAAAGTACCAAATCAAAATTCCAGAATCATTAGAATCCAAAATGACCATACGTGGTTTTTTTTAGTATTTACACAATTCTCATTCATGTAACAGACTCACCTTCACTTAGATAGAGATATTAATGTATCTAAGGCTTTGTAAGAGCAGTCTGCATGCATTTTGTCAATAGACAGATGCTGCACATGAATGAAGTTTTATAGACCCCATGTCTTATAATAGGCCAACATGGAGTTACCAAGTAAAAAAAATAAATGGTCCAGCAACATACACCCTTAGATCTGTCCTGATATTTAAGCAGATTTTAAAGCACGGTATGTATCAATATGACAACATTTTCGTTCTTATTTTTTGGGCTAAAAAAACCCCAGATGTAAATGGGAGAGCTTTTATGTTTTCATAGTTATTATTATTATTGTTATTATTATTACTACTATTAAATTATTTTATTCAGCAGATAAAAATGACAGTGATTTTAGATATAAAACCGTATATGTTCCAAGTACATCTGATGACAGAATTGCCTTCAGGGTCATGAGTCATATCAAAAATGAATATTTTTCAAAACTGTGAAATTTATTCTCTTTAACTGAATTACAGATACTTCATTTTAAATATAGACTTTACTTGGAAAATTCTTGTAACACAACCCTGACTACCCACTCAATAGCTTTTATTAGTTTTGGGCTTAAAATAAACATAGAGAAATGAAATTTAGAAATTAGTAAAATGAAAGGGCAATGTTGAAAGACAAGACTCCCCTGAGAGTTCAAGTAAAGATTTAACCTACTCTTTTTTTTTAGTCATTAAAGAGAGTACAATATAACACACAAGACCACAGCACTGGTAGTCCAGTGTGAAGGTTTCTCTGGATTGTGCCAGGAACATTCCTTGACAATCGCATGAATTCGTAGCATCTCACTTTATAGCCTGCAGGGGAAAGATAATCTGAATACAGAGTCATTGAATTATATAGGTTGCAAAAGTCTTTCAAGATCATCAAGTGAACATGCTCCAGCACCTCAGTGTCTTCCTAGAGGAGACCAAAACTGAACATGGCTTCGGCACCTCAATCCCTTCCCTGGTCCTGCTGGCCACACTATTTCTGATACAGGCCAGGAAGCCAGTGGCCTTCTCAGTCCCCTGGGCATGCACTGGGTCATGTTCAACTGGCTGTTGACAAGCACCTCCAGGTCCTTTTCCACTGGGCAGCTTTCCAACCGCTCTGCCTCAGCCTGCCGCACTTGGCCTTGCTGAAGCTCATACAATTGGCCTTGGCCCATCTATCCAGCCTGTCCAGATCTCTCTGCAGATCCTTCCTGTACTCCAGAAGATCAACACTCCCACCCCAGCCCATGTTGCCTGCAAACTGACTGAGGGTACACTCAATCCCCTTGTCCAGATCATTAGTAAAGACATTAAACAGGACTGGCCCCAGTATTGAACCCTGGGGAGTGCCACTTGTGACCAGCTTCCAACTGGATTCAACTCCATTCACCACCACTCTCTGGGCCTGAGTTTTACCATCCAGACAGATTTTTACCCAGTGGAAGTAACATCCATCCAAGCCATGGGCAGCTGGTTTCTTCAGGAAAATTCTGTGGGAGTCAGTGCAAAAGGCTTTGCAAAAATCCAGGTAGACAACATCCAGTCTTTCCCTTATCCCTAGATGGGTCACACTGTCATAGGAAGTTGGTCAAACAGGACCTGACTTTCCTAAACCATGTTTCTTGGGCCTGATCTCCTGGTTGTTCTGCACGTGTTGTGGGATGGCCCTCAAGATGGTCTGTTCCATCCTTCCTGACCTTATCAAGCACAGAGGTCAGGCTGACAGGCCTGTAGTCCCCCACCTACTCCTTCTGCACTTCTTGTAAATGGGTGTCACACCCTGTCAGCTGGGACCTGCCTGATTAACCAGGACTGTTGGTAAATGATGGAAAGTGGCTCAGTGAGCCACCAGCTCCCTCAGTACCCTTGGGTGAATCCCACCCCTTCCAATGCTGCCTTGTGAGTGTCTTAAGTGCTGCAGCAGGTCACTGATCATTTCCCCTTGGATTATGAGGCTTCATTCTGCTCCCTATCCCTGTCTTCCAGCTCAGGGAGCTGGGCAACCAGAGAAAAACTGGTCATATTAACTGGTAATTTAGTAATACTGCTGGTATTACTAAAGACTGAGGCAAAGAAACTATTAAGTATCTCATCCTTTTTCTTTTCCTTTGCCATTATTCTCCCCCTCACATCAAAAAAAAGAATGGAGATTCTCTTCAGTCCTCCCTTTGTTGTGGATGTATTTATAGAAACATTTTTTAGTGTCTTTTTCAGCACTATACAGATTAAATTCTAGTTGGGCTCTGGACCTTCTAATGTACTCCCTGCATTACTTCACAATCTGAGTTGCCTGCTCCTGCTTCCAAATATCATAAACTCTCCTTTTTACTCTGAATTGCAGGCAAATCTGTTCAGCCAGGATTTCTTCTTCCCTGACATCTTTTCTTTTGGAACATGGGGACAATGGGCTCCTTCACCTTCAGGATTTCCTTCTTGGAAAATGTCCAGACATCCTAGACTTCTTTGCCCTTCATGACTACCTCCCAGGAAACTCCCTTAATCAGTCTCCCAAACAGTCCAAACTCTGGAAGTCCAAGGTGACAGGTCTGCTGACTCCTCTTCCTACTTCTCCAAGAAGCAAAAACTCTATAATTTCACTACCACTGTGCACCTGATGGCCTCCAATAATCACATCACCCAAGAGTCATTCTCTTCACAAAAAGCAGAATCAGTGAGCACCTTTCCTGGCTGGATGCCTCTACAGCTGTGTCAGGAAGTTCACTTCCATACACTCCAGAAATCTCCTGGACTGTTTTCTCTCTTCAGTACTGCATTTTCAGCAGACATCCAGTAAGCTGAATATGCAGAGACTCCCTACCTACATAATAAAAGGTGCATTTACTTCACAAGGCCTGGATTTTACCCATTGTGTCTAATACCACTAGTAAAAGCTATTCAGGGCCTTAGTTAAGCATTGCTAAAAATTATGGAACCTCTCAGTAGGGTCATTAAAGAAAAAAGCATGTCCCAAATTCACAAGTTCATTCTGTGTTGAATGTCTTATGGTAATTGAACTATCATCATGGTGTTGTCAGTAGTCGAATTTCATTTCATTGAGATTTTAGCAGTATGTGAAAAGTCTTTCTTGAAGGACTGGGGGGACTGGGGCATGGTTTTGGGGTTTTTTTGGGGGGCTCTTGGGGGGGAGTTGGGGGATGATTTCTTGGGGGCGGGGGAGGTGTTTGTTTTTTTTGTTTGATTGTTTTGGTGTGAGATGTAACCAGGAACACCAGAAATGAGAAAACAAAATATTTAATAAAATTAGCCATATAGTTATTAATGTCAAGGAACTTTTGGGTTTAGATGATTCTTAAACTGATTTTCCCATCACTAATACTAGCATTGATCCAAGTAGGAAAAATTTACTTACAATTTTTCATTGTAGATCGTTGTAAAAGAGTTATGTAGTTTAGGCCTGAATATTACATGCAATAATTCATAGCACAGCAATCCATATGCTGCACATCTCTGTTAATCTGTCAAGTGAAAATGTTAAAGTAGGAACAGATGAGAATACTAGATTAATTTTGACAATGTATTTTGGATTCCTTCTTTGCTTTTCTCACCTAAAAATTTCTACATTCTAGATGCTATTCTTAGGTAAATACTTACTCATTACTTCTTGTTCTTTCCTGGTGAAAATGGGTCTGTTTTCACCAAGACTCTCAGCAGAGACTGCCCAAATTACCAGTTTAGTATTCATTATAACACATCCTTTGAGTAATGCAATACCTAGTACGATCTCTAAAGAAACATAAATTAATCGAGTAGATGGTAAATATAAAGGTAAGTCTGCAGTGGAATAGATCAGAAAGTATTGTGGGTATTGCTTTAAACTGTTGTTACAAATTTAAGCTACAGAAAGGTGATATACCACTAGAAAAAATTTTTGGCTCACTCATACAGCCAAAATTACTTAACTTATAAATCTGAGTAAAAGCATGAGTATTGGTGGATTCACATCAGTGGTTGCACTGGCAGAAGTCAGAAAGGCACACATGCATGTGGGTCTCTAGCTTGGGGACCTAACCAGAGCATTGCTTGTTGGCAGTCTAAGTGCACTTTTCTTCTTTGCTGAGTTAGTTGAATTTAGGACACAGTCTAGGCTCACACATTTGCCCATGAGCCTGAAAACAGTCCTGGTGTTCCCTATTTAGGAACAGAGTATGAACGCCAAAGCTCTAGTCACGATCACGAGTCAGAATGGTCAAAATTTCTATTTTGTGAAGCTTATTTATGGTTTTAATATGAAAAAAAAAAGCAACCCACTAATATTTTTTCTCAAGCAGCTTCCTGTTCTTATATAAAGTTAATCTTACTATAGGTGATGTGAAACAAAAAAGGGTACTAGTCTGAGTTATCCAAGAAGTCTTCTCTTGACTATCAGAAACCTGTAGGATCCTGCACCTCTTCCTCTCATTTGACCAATAGTTGGCTTATTAATTTTTGTTAAAAATGTAGTTCTTACTATTTTCAGCTTAGCCTCTCTGAGACAGCAACATCCAAACCAAAGAGATAAATAGGGTCTTTCAGTGCTGGTCTTTCTGAACTGCTTGTTACCATGCAGTGAAATTAACAAGGCACATGTTGACAATTTAGATTCCTCACTCAGCATTTCACTAAGCCATTCACTTATCAGGTACTGATATGCCTGATTAAGACCCATTGCAGTTCCTGTGATGACTTTTAGACATACCTTCGTTTTTCCATCCATCAAGAGAGTGAAGCTGTACTTCCACGATCACCACTTAGTTCCTTATCAGTCAGTCATGGCTGTGGGCTTTATTAATGCAAAATAATTCTCTCATCCTCTTGTCTCCTGACATCACTTTCCCCTCCAGTTTAATGGTGGGAAGCAATGAAGTAGCAGTACAGATATAGTGTGTGTCAGATAATCGTGGTAGCTACCAGGCAGTCAGATCATCAGACCTTTCACAGAAGGAAATAGAATTACTGATATGAGAAGGCTGATATCAGATGAAGATGCTTTGTCTAGAAGAATCAAAATGAGCTTTTACAGGTTAGGAAGAAAGCTGATGAAAGTACACGCTAGAGAACATCTATAAGCTCACTGAAGAATATAAATAAAGAGCAAACAAATAATGAAACCAAATGTCAAGATTTATACACAAATTGTTAGCAGCTTTATGAAGCCTATCTATGTGGTGATATTGGAATAATACCGTATACACATTCCACAGCCATTTCTCTTGACATTTTTTCAACTAGATAAAGCTCTTTTTCTAACTCTTAGCATTAAAGACATATTGGCTGTTACTAGAAATAGATATTCCTGGATAAAAAAAAAAACAACGGAATATTAAATTCCATTTGAAATACTCAGAGATTAGAAAATTCTGAAATTAAGTCTACAAAGTAGTGGTTCTGGGTCCATTCATTACAATTAAACACATAAATGCATAATATTCAATTTTAAAACAGTGATTTTAATGTGTATGATGTAAACAAAAGCAATTTTTTAAAAGTCTTTTCCACTATTATACTATATTTTAAGATATCGAAAGACTTTGGAAGAGAAACTGCCCATATTTTTATGAATATTAAAACTTTGATATTTTCATGGATATTTTGGAATCCAGGTTTTCTAGTAATCAAGTCATAGCTTGCACTACTTTATTCGTATCCCATTTTTACTTTTTACCCATTTACTCATTTTATTTACCCCATTTTTTACACTAAAGCAGCCCATTACTGAAAGATCTTACCCAGTGGAAAGGACTCATTCTGGAGTGGTTCTTGAAGGACAGCAGTGCTTGGAATGGAACCATATTGGAGAAGCTGGTGGAAGACTGAATCCCATTGGTGATTAGACTCTATCCCATGGAAGGGCCCCCATGTTGGAGGGGAAGGGTATAAGAAGGAGCAGCAAAGAAGAAGATGATTTCAGAAGCGATGGCAACCTCTGTTCTCAATCCTCCAGTGACATTCAGGGGGCAGAAAGAGGCAGAAGAATTGTGTGTGAAGTTGGGACTGGGAAGATGGTAGGGGAAGAAGAGAGGCACAGGCAAAAACTGGGCTTAGTTCTGGTTTTGTCCTATTCTGTTATTGTTAATGAATCATATTATTTTGCAAAGTCAAGTATGTTTTGCCAAAGACAGTAATGGGGAGTGATCTCCCTCTCCTTAGCTCATTCTGTGGACTTTTTCTGCCTCTGCTGAAGAGGGAGAAGTGATCAAGCAGCCTGGTTGGCACCTGGTGGCAACAAACCAAGGGATTTTGCTGCTCAAAATGAAAGGGCAACAGGTTGTCACTAAAAGCAAAATAGGTCAATAGATCTAACTTAGCCTGATAATCCTCCATCTAATTTGGTGAGTTTCACTAATTGATTTCCTTTACCATTTTTTTTTTTTCCCTTTGGTCATGATATAACAAAGAGAAAAAAACATGTTTGTACACTTAAAATACTAGATCACCTAACAGGATAAGCTCCAGTGCCAGCTTGGAGGAATCAGCAGAAGAGATCTGCGCCAGCTCACAGGGTCTTGGGCTACAATATTAGAAAAATGATAACAGGCTGCATAAACTTCCCTTAGGAAAGGCTTAGGACAGCTGATCCCTTTGAGGAGGTGAAAAGATGATCTCTGGAGCTTATTTTCAGCTGTGTTTCCTAAGACTTTGGGAAACCTAGTGATAACATCCATTTCCATGAAACAATGGTTTCAGAAGGTCAGTGAAAGCCTAAAAGTGAAGATATCATCACTGGTGAATGATATGACTACTGAAAATCTAATCTGCAGCCAGCTTGCAACTCCCCAGCTCTTCTAAGTGAACATTTTTATTTAATTTTAGCTACATTTTACTTTCAAAACTCAATTCACTCACAGTTAAGTAGCTCACATTCTAGGTTTGTAAATAGCTTGTCTGGTAAATGCGGGAGAGATGCTGGCAGCAAGCATCCACCTTCAATGTTTTGATTAGTTCTGCTTGGCTTGTATCATCAGTTGACTGAATGTGAGATTGTGCACATTAGATGGAGTAATGTCTTTATGGTGACTTGGCAATTATTTAACCACTACATTGTACCCCAAACTCCATCTTTCTCAGATAAATAAAATGAATCTGTCATTATCCATCCAGAGTAGGAAGGAATGATTGCCGCATACATATAATTCATAGAAAGACATAATAACACACTTTTAATATGCTTCAGGTTGAACTTGCAAATGAACATCCTGCTGTGGAAAAAACTCATGCTGACATTTTGGTTTTCAGGAAGCATTGCTGTTTAAAAGTGCTCAGAGTCTGTTGGATCTTGTAGATACTCCGAGTCTCTAAATCAGGCTCCACGTACTGATCTCAGCAGAGGGAAGGAGAGGATGAATTCTGCATGTTTCCCTGCAAAGCATGCAGAGCTATTCAGTTACTTGTAAAATACTGGGATTTTTTTCAAGGTGGGGATAAACTATTTCCTCAAAATTGCTGGGCAGAGGGAGACAGACCATGACTTCCAGTATGCCACAGCAACATGTCTCTTAGTATTCCTCTGTGCTGAAATAATGTACGAAAAAGAAATTGTGGGTAAAATATAATATTTCTATTATATTTATGTGTTGACCTAGTGGAATTTTTAAAGGTCCCTTTCAACTAAATCATTCCATGATTCTAGGATTTCAGAAGTGAAATTCACACTTTTTCTGAATTCCTTTGCAGATAAACCCTCAGCTTGAGCCTGGAAGGTGTGCTGGTTCTAGGAAATCAGGCAAGCAGAGACAGTGATTCTGTGTCACTGAGCTTGTAGCTGAACTTCAGTACTCACCTCTGAGATATCTGATCACCAAATGAGGAGAGGAAAGAAGCCTCTCCAAAACCAGGTGATTAATTTGGTATATGGGGGAGACTGACATCTCAAATTTGATGTGTAAGTAGGCTAGTGAGTTTGGTCCTGTCTCTTTCTCGCTTTTCTTCATTTTAACTTGCATTTTCAGGTCATAATTGTTTGCAATAACTTGGGTTTCATAGAGTACTGTCCCAAATGCAGAAATTTTTTTTCTGTGAGATATATCAAGTGTTCATTCCAAAGACTGAGTGCTGAAAGGACTATTCATTCTTTACATCAGGTTAAACTTATCTGGGCCACCTTTCACCTGCCTACTGAGTTTGTTAGGATTTCATAATAACTGAAAAGCAGCTTATTTAATCAATTTGGTTAGAATTGGCCACAGAATGTTTGAACTTTTCTTACCCTCCCTTTTGAGCCATTGTGCCAAAACAAGACAGATGAGTACTAGAAAAACACATCAATATTTAAAATAATCTTTTAAAAGACAATGGTCTTCAAAAAACCTTTGGAGTCTCTGCAGCAGCTATAGCTACTCAGTCACTGTGTGTAGGTGGGCTCCCAGGCTGTGCACAGGCTTGTTGAAGACTTGCAGACATTACCTGTGCTTCACAAGTCTCCTTGTGTGGAGAATTGCCTGGAGGATTGGCACTGTGTCTCATGCCTTTGAGAAATGCAAATGTTTTGGGAGGGGGGGAAGAAGAAAAAAAAAAAAAGAGCAAGGGTATATTGTTGCTTTAAAACTTAGAATCTGGCAGCAATATAACAAAATATTTCCCTCTTTGTCAGTGTTCATTTTAATGCACATTTTGAGATGTGGCAGCAAATTAAAGTCAGAGAGATCAGTGCAGTTGGAAATATTTAATTTTCACAAAGTGGAAAGTACTGGGCTCCCGTGGAGTCCTGAAGCCTAAAGTCCTAAAGCTAATATATAGTCCCCAACTTTGCTTTCATTTAAGTTATTGGCAAAATTCCCATTGACTTCAAGTGAAGTAGCATTGGCCCAGTTTCAAAAAAGGAGTATTATTAGGTTTAACATTTTAAACCCACAAACATAAAGAGCAGTCTTAACATTATCGTGATTGAGAATTTCATTTTCAAATGCATTTGACAGTATAGTCAAACAAAGAAATGTAGCTTATCTTTTAAACTTTTAAATTGCTAGGTTGAGCAAAATGGGAACTGCTTTCAATTAAATAATGCATTGAAAAGTATCGGGACAGAATTGCCTTTGACAGACAAGAAATACTGTATTTATCTCATTGTAGTCCATTCATTGGTTTATGGCTCCAGAATCCTCAAGCAAATATCATAAATCCACATGACATCCTTGTGTGTTCTAGCAGATGTTGCATTTGAGTCTCAGAGTTAGCTGAAAGATGTGTTAAAACTCATGTAACCAGGCAGCTTCCTGTCAGCCACCCATCTGAGAAGTCTCAGAAGCTCTAGTAAGTACAGTGAGGTTTTGGATGAAGTTACACTCCAGAAATTGGCTCCAGATTTGTCCACTACAGAGGAGAAGACCATGTGAAGTACAGCTGAAATTTCCCACAACAAGCTAAGCAAAAATGCCTTTGAGATTTCTGACATTACAGCTGTGAAAAAAATTCAGTTTTAGGGGCATGTGTGCAAATACCAGAGCTAAGAGTGTTGCCAGGATTAAAGGCTTCTCTAACCAGCTCTATCTGGCACTGTTCACTGAGTGATGGAGTTTTTCAGGCATTGTCCTACCTGTTGCATCTTGGGGGGGGTTGCCCACACTTCAGCTGCACAAGTGACAACACCTGATGTCACAGGTGATGGCAGACACCATGCTAAAAACAAAAGGGCAAAAGAGTATACGTGCTAGGTGCTCCTGAGGACAGGGAATTGGATCCTATTTTGAGTATAGGGGCAGTTCAGCAGGAGAGAATAGAGGGCTGTAAGAATCCTGATCCCTGCTTGAAGGCTCCTCTGGAGGTTGTGCTTCTTTGAGGTTCAGGTGCAGACTCCTGAGGTGTGGGACTGCACAGCTGGGTCCACGGTAGCAGCAATGACTTCTTCACAAGGAATGGCTTGACTAGACCAGGCATGCCTGGGTCTCCAGCCTCTTCATAAAAAGGGCTCTCAGAAGCAACTTCCTCCCCAGTCTGCCCTGTGGAGCCTCTGGTGTCTGTTTACCAAGTGTTTCTAGCTGTAATGACTGCCTTGGAGCAAAGCTGGGTTCAGAGGATGCCTTCCTCCCTACACCAGCATGCTGGAGATGGTGAGTGAATGGGCTCTGAGGAGTCAGTCAGCCAGGCTCTAACAAAAAATACACTAATATTTGAACTGTTCTCTTCCTTTATGACTTAGATGTTGATTGGGTTTTGTTTGCTCAGTTGTGTATAAGATTTCTATGGTGTGTTTGATTTTCTTTTGTGCTATTGAAATAAAGGAAACAGAAAATTCAAAGGCTGTCAAGAGTAGGAATGTTATATCCTAACTTCTTAGAACTAGGGGATTTCAAAGAAAGTATTGTGAGAAGCTTCAGATGATGGGTTGTGTATGCACAGGCCAAAGTGTGAGCAGAGACTTGGGCTGCCAAGGGCTACAAATTCCCTGTTTGCTTTCATAGAGATGGAGGAAGAATGACTTTTCACTTTCATAAGAATTGATCAGGCACCTGATGTGTTACAGGTCTGCCAGGGCCTCTATCAGTCATGGACAGATACGTAACACTGGCCATGAGAATACTAGAGTATGAAAAACTCCTCAGAATTTGCTTGTTTGCCATTAGGAAGAAATGGAAAGTACTTGTCTTATAATTGGATGATCAATAAACAAATTTACTACAACATTCAAGCTTCCCAGCACTTGCAAGTGGAGTTCAAATGGACAGGATTAAGTGACTAGTGATAGTAATAATAACTGAAAAAGGTGTATGATTGGTCAAAAAATTAACCCTAGTACACTAACAGCTGAAAATACATGATCCTATTTGCAATATGGAAGATAAATCTGTTCATCCACTGCTCTCTAATGCAGCAATTGCAGATGTTGCAAACACTGTAACTGAAGGGAAATTATTCTGCTAATTTTTATACTGACAAGCCCCATTCAAATAAACAATAACTGCAATTTACCACGTATCCAGAATAATTCTTCTCAAAAGCCTTCAACAGAGAGCAGTGAATCTTTCCTTAATCCATCTGTTTTCATGCTTGTTTATCATAATACAGAGGGGTCATGTGCTGAGTAAACAGGTTGTTTAAGAAAGTTAATAACTCCTGAGTTATTTGTTGAGACTTGGTGCCTAAACAAACACAGAGACATAAATGAGTTGTTTCCAGGATGGGGCCATGACTACATAACTCAGTTTATCCATGAAAGATAAAACTCCCATAACGTGTTATCTTTATTTCAGAGTATGATGGCGAATAACTTTAATATCTAATTTTCAAGGCTTGATTCTCTTCCACTAAATGGGGTGTTTTGTCACAGAACCAGATGCTGAATGGTCTGAGTCAGACCAGTAATGAAGTCTAAAAACAGTTAATGCAGGGTGAGTATTCATGAATGTTTCACAACATTATACACTTTTAGAATGCACATTTTGAAATATATCTGTGACTTCCTAGAAGTAGTCAGTGCCTGTAATAAGGGGGAGAATGCCAGGGTGAGATCAACTTTTTTTTTTTCAGTTTAAAGTGTATACTTTCTTGTTGACACAGAGTGTAACTACTAAGAAATCTTTGACAATTGTCCTTGAGAAGATTACATTTAAAACACCAGTTTTAAATGCTGTCTAATTATCTATAGTTGATCCTCTTACCATTCCTTTTTATAGCAACCATTTTTCAAATGGCTTTTGAGTCAGTGCCTTACTCCAGTAGCCATTGTCTCTTTGAGCACTCTGTTCTTCCTGGTGTCTAAATTGCTGACTACCCCAGATCTAGAAGATGAATTACTGCAATGAAAAACATTCAAACATCAAAATGGCTGCTGTCCTTGATAGAAACTCTGTTAAATACTGGAAGTGGCCTAGGCTAGACATTGACATTGCTAGTATTAGCAATGCATTAAAGAAATCAGAAATGCTTTTACCATTTAATATGTTAAATACTACAGAGCTGGGATAATTGCATCAGAAAATACAGTGTGTAACTTCCTTACCCCTCTCTCTGTTCTCTTTTTCATGAACTGTTGTTTACACTGATACTTCCTGTGTTGATACAGAAGTTAAGCTACCTCTGCTGGTAAATCTGGCTATTTTAATCTGTTTGTATGTTTATGTGTTGATACAGCAAAAAATGTGCTTGGTACATCCTCTGGTGGCAACACTTGGAAACATCAGTCGGGTGCGCAAAAGAACTGACTCCAGTTTCTGCCTTTGTGTATTAGAGTTGCTTTTTCCCTGTTTAGGTGGAGGAAACATAGTGGGCAAGAGTGTTCAGGAGGAGCTGCTGAAGAGCAGGACACCTTCATCCCAGGCTGGGCTGCCCCAGGATGGGGTCACAGAGCTGATCACCACGAGAGTTCAGAGGGCTGATGGCATGATCATGTTCCTTTTCACCCCTCCATGCCATCCTGCCACCTCAAGCTGTTGTTTTTATGGAGCAGAAGCAAAATTGTGGAAGAGGTTGGGTGTGGGGATTTTTTTTCTCATGCCCGAGGAAACTGCAGCAGCCCTTTTGAAGCTCTGGCACTCAGACCAGGTGGTAAAACCCCCTGCCAAGGAGAAAGGTACAGGTGACTCTGTGTGTTTAATACAGGACTATTGAAGGAGTTTCCAATAGGATGGATGAGCCTGACTGAGTAGAAGAGGAGCACCTGGCTTTTGAGAACCAGCACCATGAGGTCCCCTCACCTCTCTCTTTGCTTCTTCTTCTCAGACTGCTCAGGCAAAACTCCTCACCACTAGAAGCCAGGGAGCTGTTTGATGTCACTTATGGATTAATAATGTACACATGGAATGAAGAAAGAGCTATGAAATAGGTGTGAAACTATATTAATTTGAAATTGGCTATCACATGATCATTTGAGGAGCATGTGCGAATTGCTCCTGTTTTGATCAGGAGGTTTTCTGTTTTATCCAAAGCATAGTTATTTACTTTTCTTCCTTTTCACCCTATTAACTTCAGGAGATGGGTAACATGCAAGATATTTTACTGTTCTACTTTTCCCTTCAACAACAAAGGGGGATTAGTTACTGTTTAATCAGCTGCTTTAGTACCAAGACTTGTTGATGAGGCCCATGAAATTAAGTTGTGCAGATTTTACAACTCAGCAGAGTTCACAGTGCCAATGTCAAATTTCTGTCTGCCAAGGTAAGCCCTGTGAGTGAGCCACAGAGGTCAGGAAAGAGGGACATCAGGAGCCACCAGGAGGTAATACCAGCTGGGATCAGTAGCAGCTGGTGGTCACTTGCATCACAATCCTCAGGTGGGATGGTTCCCACCTTCTCTGCACTACAGAGATGACAGTCACAACAAAACTAAGAAAAATTTCTGGTGCAGAAAATAGTGGAGATGGGCACCAGGCTTTTCTCAGAGGACAGGACTGTCCACAGATGCAACACACAGCTTTGAGGCAGGTAAGAGGCTGTTGGGCACAGAACAAATTTCTGTGTCATTGTCTGAGGGCACTTCCAGAGCTGTCCCTCCCCAGGGAGGGGCCTGATACAGGACAGTGTGCCCCAGTGCCCCTGGCTGCTCCTGGATGAGGTAGTGGGACAGGAGCACCAGTCAGGCCCAGCCCTGCCACCCCAGGGAGCCCTCAGCTCTCATGGTTCCCTACTGCACTGCCAAATCCTGAAGGGCCCATGAGGGATGGGAACAAGGCAGGGGGACATAGCCACAGCAGCTGAGTGCAGTTAGCCTGGAGGAAAAGCTTTCCAAAGAGATGGGGAAGGCTCACATGGGAAGGTCTCTAAAGCAAGTTATACCTATACCCATCATCCACTCTTGCCTCAGTGCTGGGATAGGACAAGACATGGCAAGTCCACATCCCTGTGTTTTTACAGCAGCAACGGGCTCATGCACAGCAAGGGGAGACCTCCTCTGGGAGTGTATGCTCCTGCCAAGCCTGCTTCAAGGTGCCTCGTTGAACTTCACCCAAGTAGGGCACATAGCAGGGTGGATAAAGCTTTATTTTGGCTGTCCCTTTATGTCGGGGTCTTCTCTGCTCTCTGAGATGACCCCAGATGTTGGTGGAAGCTGCTTTTCCCAACCCAGCTGTCCAAGAAGGAGTCAGGAGTCTTCTGCTCGTGTTATCAGTGATGTTTATTGTCTCTTATCTAAAATATTTTCTGTCTGACCCACCCAGCTCTGGCTAGCAGGTCAGTCCAAGGCGCACTGCCTCCCACGGGGCTGGTGCTGTCTTTTATACTATGAACTACCTATTAGATATTTACAATTGTGTACCAATCCCTAACACCTATGTTAGACAGTGACTTTCTACTCTAAACCAATCTAAAAATGCCAGCACCACCTAAAAGATGGATGTCAGGAAGAAGAAGGAAGAAGGACAGGGCACGCCCCAATCCCTCCATCTTAGGGTTTTAAACCCCCCTGTACCAAATCCCAAATTTTTTCCTTTCACCCTCTAACTACTGCTACTAAAGTGTTGTCTAAACTTTTGTGACTTGTGACTCCTCATATAAGGTTGGTAATTTGTCCCATGGGCTGAAATCAAAGCCCCAAGTGTTTTTGGCCTCCTGCCAGGGCCGCCCAGACCCCTGTCTGGTGTTCAGGGCACGGAGAGGAATGTCTTGGATTCCAACACCTTTACATCTCTCCTTCAGTGAATCAGGAAGGACCAAGCAGTTTTATTTAGTCTTTCCAGCTCAAGACCTGAACACCTGGATCCAGTAGTGAAATTTATGATTTCTCTGCCAAGGCCACTGGGGTGGCCCTGCCTTTGTCTCCCAAAGCAAATGTGATCTCACTGCAGGTACCCTTGAGGCCCAGCCATACCATCAGTCCTGTTTTTAAGAGACTGACAACACAGTTAGGCAGAAGCAATTCCACTTCGTAGTAACTTTCTGTGAATAATCAATATTTAGTGCCTGCAACTCTAATACTGAATTATTTATTTGAAAATTTAAGTATTTGAAAAAATATCAAAGCCAGTTGTATGCTGGGCTGCATCAAAATCAGCATGGCCAGCAGGTCAAGTGAGGTGATTCTGTCTCTATACTCCATTTTCATGAGTCCCAACCTTGAGTACTGATTTCAGGTCTGGAGTCCCCAGCACAGGAAGGACAATGACCTGTTGGAGCAAGTCCAGAAGAGACCAACAAAATGATCAGAGGGATGGAGTACCTATCCTGTGTGGAAAGGCTGAGAGAGTTGTAATTATTTATAATAATTGTAATTATTATTTGTAATTATTAATTATAATTATAGTTGTAATTATTTATAATAATTTATTATTAATTTATTTGCCATGTACAAATTATTTAGCCTGAAGAGAAGACTTCAGGATGACCTAATTGCATCTTCCATTATCTGAAAGAAGCCTATAAGAAAGATGGAGAGAGACTATTTACAAGAGCATGTAGTGATAGAACAAGGCATAATGGCTTTAAACTGAGAGTAGATTGAGATTTGATATTAGGCAGAAATTTTTCACTGTAAGGGTGGTGAGGCACTGGAATAGATTGCCCAGGGAAGTTGTAGATGTCCCATCATTGTAAGTGTCCAAAGCCAGGCTGGATGGGCCCCTGAACCACTTGGTCTAGTGAAAGGTGACGCTGCTCGTGGCAGGGGAGCTGGAACAAGATAACATTCAAGGTCCCTTCCTACCCAAGCTGTTCTATGATTCTATACTTATTCAAACTGCATTATTAAAAGGGTATACTATTAGGTACTCTGAGTACTAGGATATCTTACTACAGCCCTGGCTAGAGGGAAACTTGTGCAAGTACACAACAAACATGATAAGCAGGCAATAAATAACGTCCAGGCCATCTTCTACTGCTCAGAGGAGATTTGGCCGAAGTGGTATGTAGGGGATAGGTCCTTAACAGAGCTTTGAAGACATGAAATATTTGGACCATCCCTACTGATTCCAGTACCTAAAAAACATCAAAGAAAGACATTTTTTGCATAAAAAGCACATTCTGGAGATCCGTGAGTCAGGAAAAGAAAACAGACACATTTCTCCTGTAGCTGGAGCTGAAGGACTAACAGGAGTGAAAAAACACAGGAAACTTATTTCTGGGAGGTGATATTTGAATGAGCACAAAGTTGTTTACTAGATCAAAAACGTGAATTCGTAATTTTTGGAGAAAAGCATAAAGACTTTGGCCAAATCAAATCATTCTAACGTGAGTTAGAATTCATCTACACTGAATCTTATGCAATGAAGTGGATAGAAAGTGATAAACATTTTTCCCAAGTCCATATACTCTATATCTTTAGTCCTCCATATTATCTATTTTTAAATACATATTATCTATCTATTAAAAACTTTTTTAAAGTAGAAAGATCTTTGTCACTCTTAATTCATCCACAAAGAGATTCCTGTGTCCCTGTTGGAAGCAATCTTGTTTGGCTCTTCACTTAAGACCTGTCGTCTGATTCCAGTGTCAGGAAAGATTGGATTTATTATTTATTATTCTGGATTTATTTCCACCAATTTGTGCATCAGTGTTCCTTCTTATTTTCTCAGTCAACTCCTCCCAGTAATTGTATACCTGATCTGCAGGTGCTCAAATGAACAGGGAAAACTTTTATCTCATAAAGTTCAGAGTTCAGTACTGGATTTCCCCTGGTGGGAATGGAGGAGCTTTTCTTTAGGTTGCTCTCTTTTGCAGCTGTAGGGGCCAGTGGTGCTCTCAGACCGCATCTCCATCCTGTGTCTGTCTGAGGCACAAGCCAAGCCTGAAAACCCTTCTCAAGCATGCCCTGACTCCAGTGGCCAAATGCTGACTTCAGCTGGCAAGCAGCAGGCAATGGAGTGAGCCAATGTGGCAACCACCAGCCACAGCTGTCTCTTATCCATGGCTGGTGCCTTACTCCTCAGGGAGCCAAGCCAAGACCCAAGCTGAGGATGGCTGTTTCTAAGCTAAGAGGTTTGCCAAGGTTCTGTGTGAAAGTGTGACGCCACGTACAAATCTCAGCCAGGTGCTCCCCAGATGATGTGTTGACTGTATAGTCCAAACAACATTGTATTACTGGATGCTTCACATATTTTCTGCCATGGGGCCTTGACATTACAGAATGACAGAAGGATATTGAACATATTATGGATTAAGGAAGGAAATTTTATTGGCTGGGTCACTCAAGGATCAGGTGAAATTACCCAAAGGACTCTTTCTGGTCTTAATAGCCGGAAGTTCATTGTTTTGCTGACATTAGTGTTACTGAGGCTGTAAATAGACAAGATGGTAAACCTGTTTTAAGATGCCTATTACAAGATCAAAAACCCTGTGGCCATATGACACAAAGCACTAAAACAACTTCAGTCTGTCAGTTCAAATTTGTTCCAAATATTTTGAATTCTTAGTACAACTTCAATCTGTCTTGACAGATCAGTTTTTAGCTCATCCTGCCCACTCTAATTTTATGCCGAATACACATCATCTGTTTACCCATAGCTGGGATAAAGCCTGGCATATATCCATATACTGTACTCTGGCTAATTCATCAGAAATATGCCCGTGCCTCATTCAGATTGGATTTGTACCACGGGCTGATCCAGGAGCACACAGATCTTACACAGTGGAAGCACAGCCCGTGTGAGGCTTGTTGACAGAAATGGTATGTGACAGAAAGAATCTAGAAGAAAAGTAAAAAGTAGAAAAGCTGNAAAAAAAAAAAAAGAGACGTGACTTGAAAAGGAAATAAATAAATAAATAAACATAGGACATGAAACAAAATATTTTAAAACCACACAAACACTGCAGATAGTTCAAACATGGTTACACATAGTGCCAGGTGTAAAGCATTGAGAATGCAGATGAAAGGCAACTCAAGATGAGGCAGAAGGTCAATGCAAGCTTCTCAACTTGATGAGGGAATTAGGGTGAATTTCTGTCTCTTTTATAAAGACCAAGCCTAACAGAGTGAACCTTTCCACTTTATTGTTGGTTGATCATAGGTAATTGCCAGCCACTGTGGTGGTGCAGTCTGGATTGCACAGACTAGGGTGTATTTTTGCTGCAGCTCTGAAGGCAAGGCTATGCTGCTGGACACAGACAAGAAGAATGTAACAAGAAAATGGGAGGATTCTGTCTGGAAAAGAGGAAAAAAATCTAATTAAAATCTAACGAAAGACAAGGAGATATAAAACCCCCACATGATCTCATTAAATTAGTAACTGACAAGCCCTTGAGAGCAGATTTAGACTTGACTCTTATTCTTTCTTTGCCCTAGCCAAATGTTTTCCTTTTACAGGTGTAACTTGCTTTGATATGGGTGACAACAGCCCTATCACTGTATGTTGATATCCACTACAGCTAAAACGTCAGCTGGAATTTTTTGCTGGAAAGGACACCATGTTTTGATTCTTTTCTCTCATTCTTCTGGCTACCAGGGAAAAGGAAAGGAAAGTGAGGGGAAGTGGGGTGTCTCTTCACCTGGTCTCTTGTTGCCCAAAACTGAACATATTTTGGTTCTTCCTTCTTAGAAATTGGTAGGAAAAAAGCATTATTAAAAAATGTAAAATCAATCTCATCTATGCCCAACTAAAATTCTTTCTATATGAAAATATTCCCAAAGTAATACCAGATTGCTCTTTTTTAACTGGCTAATTAGCAAGAGAAGGTGTGTATTTGAGATCACAAAGTCTCTCCTATTAAGAGCTGGTAATGTAACCACATATTATCACTCTCTTCATTTACAGGACAACTGACAGATACTTTCTCAAAAAGCATTCCTTTTTCTTTTCTCTCTCTTTGAGAAATAAAAGCAATTACACAACAAAACAAATGTAGAATGCAAGTTGGTCTATACAGGAGCTGGAGGCTCAATGAAAGAGAAATTTAGCTAATATAACAGAAGCCCTAAAAAACATTGCTAAAACTGATTGGAATTTAAAATCTCCGTAATTTAACATATTCTAACTTAATTAAAACTTCGTTGCAATTCAGAAAAGTTCTAAAAATGTCAAGAAGGGCACTTCCTTTTCTTGTACATGGAACAAAGACACATCCTCTAAAGGTTTCACTGAATCTGTACTTTTGAGACCCTAAGTTTGAGCACACATTTGTCTCAAGACAAATAATCTTCACAAAATAATTTCAGGGGTTTTGTGAATTTAAAACAAATATAGTGAAGAACTTCACAGTTTAGCAATCACATAAACAGCAACAGGATTCTGCTCTAATTCAAAAAAAAAGTAGCAATGATATTTTATCGATTCCTCCACTTCTAAAAAAGAGAAAAATTTCCTCATCAATCTGTCCCTAAGCTCCACAAATTTGACACTCACTGTTAAGGACAGTGAAAGAAAGTTTCTGCAGTTTGTAAATGCAGGATACATATTGGATCTTCCTTTTTTTTTTTTTTATTAACCCAAATGAAAGCGGTGTGAAATGAGCTTGTTAGCCTTTTAGTGATTAAAAACAAAATTAATTGTGATGTAACTCTAACCACAATAATGGTAATCAACTCTAAAACGAGAGTGAATCCTTAATATTAGATTCAATTTTGTTAATGAGAAACTGAACTTAGGAACTGTTAATTTATTAACTAGCCAAGAGATACAGAAAAACATAGAAAGTCTTGAACACCATTTAAAACTTTTTGGGAAAGGGTGAATACTGTAATATCAAGTAGCACACAAAATATCTCTGTGGTCTGCAACCACCCACTACTAAATGTGTTTGGGAAAGAATTCAAAACAGCAAGGAAAGATGGCAGATCAGGAAAAGTAAGAGGAAGGTGTATTTTGGAGCGACAAATAAAAGCAACCTGCTAAAGATGTGAGGAGGCCTTTAGAGAGAGGAGGAAATGTTCCAATTCAAGGGTTATAGGACCCAGCTAATCTGCCCCTGTAGTGGTGGTCACTTGAGACACTGCAGGTACTGCCTTGTGTAAATCAGTAATCTTTACAAAACTTCACAGCCTTCACTTATTGCCATGAACTCAGATAAGAGGGACCTCTAAGGTGGGTATCTAAACTCAAGCATTATATGCTTTCCAGGCAGTAGCAAAGGCCCAGAAAGCACAGGAATTTTTTTTCCCATCTTATTCTTGGCATTACAAGCACCTAGGAAGGGCTGCTGATCACTGTGCCTTGGGGAAACCCTGTGAGAAAAGTGTTTATGCCAAACAAGTCTGTAAACAACTGCCCATGTAGAGCTCGCTTAGTCTGGCTGTCCTACAGTTCGGAAGAGATGTGTCCTTGTTTTAACACTGTTACCACAAAGCAAGAACTTGGGGGAATATCTGTGGGCTCACAGCGCTCACAGCTCACCTTCCACTTCCTAACAGCTCTGACTCCACTGAAATCAAACAGATGATGCTCCATTTTGCAAATAATAAGCAACAAAAACTGGTGGGACTTCCTGAAGAACTGGAGTCAAACCAGCACTGGGATGTACAGTGCTCCTAAAATCACTGGTGGCCCTGCTGTATTTAATTTCTGGTATTTGTGAATTTTATCAGAATAGATGTGATCATGACATTTGGCCTAATCTATTGTTTACTTTCCAGTTTTAAAATAAACTGGTCATTATCATACACTTAATTTTTCGTGCAGAGTATCTCTTTGCCCACAGATCCATCCTTGGACAAGGGGCATAGGTCAGAAAAAAAAGAGATGCCAAATTATGATACAGAGAGAGATATCTGCACATACACATTTTCTATGTTTGCTTTTTATGTTGGGGAAAGAACCTGCCTGAAGCTATAGTATGCAGACATCTAGTGGTTGGATAATATAATGCAATTAACACATCTTGACAGGACACCTGTAAAACTTTTGTGCCATTGTATCATTATCTGAAGGCCTGATACCTTGGGTCCTGGTGAAAACAGATTTTTTTGATTCTGCAAGAACTTTTTTTCATTCATTACAGCCCTAGCCACAGGTATGTTGAGATACTCTGGCCTCATGTGTTTCTGGGATTCCATTTTAAATTGTGTGGAACTGGAGAGGTCAAAATGTAAAATCAGGAAGATTCAAAATGCTACAGCACATCCACTTAATCACAGCCTATAATTTCACACTGAGACTCATGCACTTGGTAATCATTAGCACCTTCCCTGCCAAGAGCACACAGCTCTCAGACCCTTTTGTGTTTGTTTTTTATTTTTCTCTTGAGTAAACATCTCCTTATCTGTATGAACTACTACATGTTTCTAAGCCACTAATAAATCTTTCAGCTGCCTTTGGTTTGCATTTTTTTTTCCGTTTTNGAGCACACAGCTCTCAGACCCTTTTGTGTTTGTTTTTTATTTTTCTCTTGAGTAAACATCTCCTTATCTGTATGAACTACTACATGTTTCTAAGCCACTAATAAATCTTTCAGCTGCCTTTGGTTTGCATTTTTTTTTCCTTTTTGCTTGGCCACATGTCTGATTACCCAACTAAAGAGACCAAGCCATTGTCAGCTGAAGATACAAGATAGTGAAACTCACTTCGTACAGACCAATAGGGCACCAACAAGTGGAATCCTGGTATCTTCACAGCATGAGGCTAAACACACATTTTCTAGAACTGCTTTATACCTGCTATTTAAAATATTGCTGACATGGTGTATCACATTCAGCTGTACGTGTTCACTGCCTTATCACACCTTTCATCTGTTTCATGCTCACCACAGTCAGATGTTTACATGGGAGGCACTTCAGAAAGCACTGTTTGTAGTGTATATTTATCCTAAAGCCTAAGGGAGGAAAAGAGTTTATGTCTATGTAAGATCATGTTGTTTTTGTCTCCATCTCAGACACAAACATCACCTTTAATAATAAGCACTGGAATTGCTTATGCTCTTGAAGCTCTGGCCTTCTCAAGTGCTTTACTTTATAAAAGAATGGAGTTTGTGTTTTAACTTTATTTCTTTACTGTCTTCCATCTCAGGAGATGTGGCGGGGGTGGGACGGTAACCCAACACAGGGAATGTGGTGAACAGCCAGGGTTTTGGATAAGGTTTGCTGTCCAAGGACAAGCAGCCAATTCCCTGTCACTGTTGGGAAAGGTGCAGGAGAGAAGCAGTCTCAGAGAATAAGGCTGGCTGGATGTGGTTTCTGATCACTGACTTGGGAGTTGGCTGTGGGTTAGTCAGCTGGTGTTACACAACCCAGAATGGATCACTTCCAACACAAGCAAGTTGAGATTGAAATAGAAAAGGAGTATTTCCAACCACATCCCTGCTAGTAAAAAGGATACTTTCTTTATGCTGTTTTTGCTTTGTTATCTTTATACTTAATTTTTCTTTGTTATTCAAGGCTTAAACAGCTCATTGTGTACTTTACAGAGCAAGTTCTTTCCAAGTTTATCTAATATTTCCCTTCTTTTACCCCATCTTCAGTTGTTTCTCTGATATTTGGGGAGAGGAGTGCCTCTTTGGATCAAGATGAGGTCAGGCTCTGGGGAAGTCCAAGAAGAAGCAAAACGTTGCCACTGTCTCTGTAAACAGCATGGGAAGAACACTGATGAGAAGCATTTGAAGATACTGAATGAAGAATCACAAAAAATTACCCAGCCCTGAAAAGCAAACCTTGCATTAGAAGTAATTATCCCAGCAAATCAGGGAGAAGACTTAAGAGGTAATCTGACTACCGAGTCAATGCTGGATTTTCAATTTTCAAATAAGGCTAAGTTAAGGTACAACAAGTTCTCCTGGACAAGGACTACATGAATTGCAGGTCCATATGAGGAGTCTCTCTCTGACATGGCTGATTGCTGTGTCTTTTTCTTATACCTGGCATCCTACAGATAATCTGTGATCAGTGAGGAATCCTCACATGATAGAGGGGAGAAGGCATATGCAAAGGGATTGCAAAGATAACTTCTTTAATACATCTGAAGTATTCAAACAAGTACTGTAAGAGAAAGACTCATGAGAAAGTGAATAATGTCTTCAGAGCAAGTCTCGAACAGCATTTGATATAAATGACCTGGGGCTGTAAGATGAATAATGAGGAAAAAGGGGAAAAAAATAGGACTTTAACACAAATTCATTAAGCAAAGGGAGAAAACAAATCATACGAATACCAACAGGGTTGGTGAACTGATGCTAGGCATATAGTCTTCATACTGAAATATATTAACTTTAATTAGAAGTTCTACAATTCATTTTGAATTGCTTTTGTTTTTAAAATAATTTTTTATGTGCAGCATTCTAAAGAGATACATACACACACATAGGCGTGCTTACAATGGCAGCTACAGTTTAAATAAATAAATAAATGTGCACATGAACACTTCCAAACACGTCCTGCATGGTCTAGCTTCAGGAGGTGTAGTGGTGGGTTCTCCAGCTAGCTGGCATTTCAGCAAGCAGCACTGGTGTATAAAGGAAGAACACAACCCAAAGTAAACTCCATGGCTGATGATGCCACCATGAAACCCTGTAAAGAAAGAAAAACCAGGCCAAAATCTGCACTCCTTCCACAGCTCTCCACCCCTAGAGGGTTTTCCCCTTTTTCTCTACAACCCTTGAGACTCCCCCATGTCTACAAGAAAGGAAGCTTCCCTTCATTCTCATTGGAGTGGATGTGACAACCATGAAAGGAATAGTTTGCCCAAGGCCATCACTGCATCAAGTGCTGTGCCCACCAGTCAAACTCAATGAAGGTGAGTCTGTGCTTTTATGGCAGGTGCATCCTGGCAGGGTCTGGAAAAAGCTAATTGGTGTGACTTCTTGTAAAGCTGCATGTGCATAGATGTCCTCTCCTTGTTCCTTCTGCAATCTCAGCAAAATTTAGCCAAAATTTCTCAGTAAAATTATTTTTTCTTTATGTTGCCCAGATGTTAAGCACTTTTATCTCCTCAGCAAGACAGTAGTCTCCAATTACCCTCTGAGAGTCAGCAACACAGATGAATCAACCTTTAGGATGCAGACCAGGATGCTGGCCAGGGACCACTCTTAATTCCTCTTAGACTCATGTCCTACCTCACATCTGTTTCCATACACAGCCACTACCCCACACTTGCCAGTGTAATGTCTGGGATCAAGCCTATCCTTTATCCCACACCAATTTATTCCTGTTTACCTCCCAGGTATATTTTGAGATCAGGCTTAGAATTGATTGGTCCATCTACCTATGACTTAATTTTCACACAAAGGAAAGGTGGGAAGCAGGGCAAAAGGCAGCTTCAGGGAGGCACAGTGCTTTCTAAGAAGCTCCTCTAATTTGAATAAGTGGAAGCCCAGAATTACAGCCCAAAGTGCAAAGCACATCATACCATAGTTAGAAGTCAAACTAAGAGTTTAAAGGCTCTAAATTTTTCTGAGAGCTCCAGAAAACTACAGAGGAAACTGAAGAACACATCACCTGCAGATGGATGATCACTGACAGCAGGCACCTGCCCCAATTCACCTTCCTTCTCACAAGAGCTGGATTTCCTCCTGTTCCCAATGCCTTCCTACAGTTTATCAGAAGCCTGTGGAGCCAGCTTTTGCCTGATCAAGCACAAAGCTGCTTTTAAGTATTATGTCATTGATTTCGTGACCAACAAGTGTTCAACTGCTCAACATCTCTTGGAAACTTATGATTCTCATTTCTAATAAATCTCTAAAATTATGTGAAGCATTATGCCCATTAACATTTACCTTTAAAAATACTTCCAGAGAGCAAACTGATTCAAAATTTTAGTAACTTTAGGCTTGAAGAAGAAACTATTAATTTATGGCCTTACACTATCTTCAGAACCCTCTTATCAGTTTTTATGATTTCTTAAAAATATTAATACAAAGGCAGGCATGTGGAACTCCAATTGGAGAGCAGGAGAGCCTTTCCACACTCTATAAAACCTCTGATGGGTGCAGTATAACTGAAATAATACACTGAGAGCCCTTCCTGAAAATTCCTCCCTGTGGAGTCCTACCAAAACCAGAAAGACTAATTTAACTTTTCCCAACACACAACAAATGTGGGTTGACCAATCTGTAATGGGTGTGGTTTGTGAATGAATTTGTTGTTATAATTAGATCCAGTTCTTAAGACACAAAACTGCTATAAGTATTTTTACCAATGGGTTTTATTTTTCTTTCAAAGCCAAGCCTAGGAAAAAAAACCTGACAAATGTTGAGACAAATTTACTAACTTCAATTCCTCAGTAGTAGTATTTATATGACTAGAATCTCGCTGCACAAGGTAATGCTTGAAAGAACAGCAAACACAGGAAGGGAGCACAGGAAAGGGAAATAATGGACTTTTTGGTGTAGACATTACATCATTTGCTTTGCAACGTATCTGTATTTCACAGCCACAAGAATATCAGCCAGCTCCAAGATAAGGAACATGTTTATTTAGAGAATAAATCTAGTTCAGATTTCATCATAATGTCAATATTTGCCATTATTACTACTACAGTTCCTGTCAGTTAACACTCAGTAGTTAATAGTACGTTGTATGCAAAGGGAGAAGACCTGAATGAGCTGTGCATATAACCTGAGAACTGTCAGGTTAGGAACATGGGGCACTCCACTTTTGGAGAGTTCATTCATTGCTGGGTGCAAGGAGACAAGAACAGACCTTCATCTGGCAGAAAACAGCTGACTTGCACCTCACAGATTTTTGTTTTATTTTCCCAAGATTTTAATACCAAACCTGACAACTAACACAAATTATCAGGCTCTTGTCAAAACCTACAGACAGTCCAGCCAGGCCATTGCAGCAGAGACTTCTCCTGCCCTGTGGTATGATGCAAATCAGAGGGAAGCCAGGGACTGGTAATCAGGTGTTGGAGTTGGGCTCTGGCTGCAGCTGCTTGGGCAGGAACTGCTGAAGGGAGAGGGGCAGCAGCCAGTGAAGCTGCTACACACACATGTTGCAGACACTGCAGGTGCAAAGTGTGGTTTTGGCTAGCACTGAAATCTTGAACCCACTGTATAGATAATGGGGTTATACTTCATTAAATGTGGGCAGGAGATGGAGATAACCCTAAGAAATAGAAATTTCTCTAAGTCCAAGGAACAACATGCTGATTGTTATGCTGCTAAGCCCAAATGAACAAATGACCTCATGGTGGGCTGCTTGCTTTACATTTTCTGTGCATTTATTACAATGCATGCTACCAAGGCTTATCTCCAAAGGAAGCACATCTTTCTGCAGAACACCCAGTTACAAACACTTCAAGCGGTCAGCGGTATCTGGTCCCCCTCACCCAGCTCACATGCACTGTGTTGGCTTGCCCTGCTGTTTCTGCTGCCCCTAATATACACATAAATTACTCAGAGAGCTCATAACTCGTTATTCAGCAGTAGCTCTCCCCATAACCTTTGACAAGGTGGATTAAGGGTGCCTTCTGACTCTGCATTTACCATTGCCATGGAATGACTTTGTGATTGATGATTGATCTGATTCAAGGGAGTGGCCTCCCCTTTGTGAGCCCTCAGTTTGCATCTTCATTGTGCCTCAGACTGGAAATTGCCATCTGTGTCTCTGAGGTTCTTCCACTGACACAGATCTCTGCAATGCTCCTCATGCTAGGTCAGGGGACCTCACTAATAGCTACAGTGCTCAAAGTTATTGCCTCCCACATTAGTGACTGTCCTTCAGATCTTGGTGTTGCTCAGGAATTAGAAGCCATGAGGTTGACTAGCTGGTTCAGACTACCCTTGCCTTATCTTCTCTGTCAGGTAAGTCATGTGTGGTCCAGCATGGCAACCCCCATGCTGTGCAGTGAGCTCAGGACATGCAGAGTAAGTCCCCAGACCACCACCCTCAGCAATGTACAAAACAAACAGAACTGTCATAATTCACAGGAGGACAAAGACTGGAAATTTTCTGCCTCAATTGAACACTGTATCACAAAGTTCCATGGCTCACCAAGTAGAAAATAATCCAGACAACTCCGTTTATTGTTATATTGGTTAATTTTACTAAGTTCCAAACTGTCCTTCTTTTCAGTAAGGTTCCTAGTAATGCAAATGTCATTCGACTTTATTCAGATAAACCATGTCAAGTGCATATGTTTAGCAGAGAAGTGCTCCTTTCTGCCAAAAAAATTAATTCTGAATTTGTATAACACTCTTTGTGAACAAACAATGTTTTATTACCTTTTTTAGAATACATCTCCCCTCTACAGAAAATATGGCTACTGACAGCAGAAGAGATAATACGGAATAAAAGCAAATCTAGCATTCAAAACAATAATGGGTATTTCTACATATTAGCATTCATACCAAGCTTAAAATCAGTACTATTTGGATCACAGATGACTATTGAATGCTATGGCAAAATAGCTATAAAAGCAGTGATGACAATTTAAAAATAGTTAACAGTGTGAATTGGAAGATTTAATGTTTTCTTCTTTTAATATACAGCCCCACTCCCAGAATTTCACTGGACCATGTGGACAGACCAACTGTCACAGCTGTCTATCAAGGCTGAATTAGATGAAGACAAACAATACAGGCTTTGTGGTTCAACTGAAGCAGCAGTCTCAAAAGTTTCCATTTCTCATCTGCGGGCACTGTGGGAGCATTGTCTTCCCCCTCTCTGAAAAGAGAATGGAACAATTATGTTACTGAAATTCCTCTGCAGTGGGTCTGAAAGACTGTTTATGTCCAGCCAGGAAGACAGGGGAAACTAAAAGCTGGGATTTCATGACAGCAGGTGGGAGCAGTTTCAGGGTAAATACTTCAGTGACATAATGGCACTGGTTCTCCTCTTTTAGGGTAAAGCTCGTGCTGCAAGATTTACTAGCAATAGAGGAAATGGCAGTAAAAATGCAAAGTTAAATGCAGTGGTAAAACTATTAATTTGAAAGAAAGTTTTAAAACTGGCTTTCTGAATCTGTCTGGTAATTGATTATAACCTGGTGCTCATGGTAATAAACTAGAAAGAAAAATATACTGGTCACGGAGAAGTTTTCGTCATTTACTATTCTAGGGACCTTACTAAGTGAAGTGCTGAGCACCAGCTCTCATGGGAGCCAGGTGGGCTCAAAGGATAGAAAGCAACCACTCAATTTCTCCTAACAGCAGTAATATTCATTAGAAGCATTAATCAATACTTGATTTCATGCAAACACATATTCATGTGCTTTGGCATAACCTTAAGAATCCAGGTGCTCAGGTTGCCCCAGTGCTCTCAGTTCAGAAGCAGTGGGTATGAGAGTGTCTGACTGCTTCATTCTGTTGCAATAATAAGTTCCTTTTCTTTTCCCCCTGAGGTTATTATAGTGCTAATAATAGCTCAGAGTGTACACACAAACAATCTGAAAGTGCTTGTGTGCAAATGGTCACCTGGGGCTACAACTGCTTGCAGGAAGACTCAACACATTCCAGAGAGTTCCCGCTCTGGTCCTGACAGGGAAAGGGAGTGGTAGAAGTTGTCAGTAACCAGCAGTGCTGCTAAGAAGTCATGCCTACCCACAAGACAATCTGTGTTGTGATTTCCACACATTCCCTGGTTATCACTCAATACCCCCCCAAAGCCACGTGGCCTGGCAGCAGCACCGTTTGATGGTCCTCTTGAAGAGCTTTCCACCAGCTGCCTCCTAAGGCAGGCTGTAAGCAGTGTAAGGCTTTTACACTCCACGTAACAGCACAGACGATTCCCAGATCTTCCTGGGGCTTGGTATAGAGGTGTAACATAAAAAAAGCAACAACCAAGTAATAATAACAAGTTATTCTCCATCTCTGGAAAAACTCTTGGCATGTTTTACAGTGGGCTACTGATACAAGTGTGCAGGGACCAACCAACCCCTTCCCCAAATTGAACAGCAAGTTTCCATTTTTGTGGCCAGAGGTACTGGATGAGGTACTGGATCAGTGAATAAAAGTGAACAATCCAAGTGAGAAAATTCCAAAGAAGCCAAAACCTTTGTTGTTTTAAGGTTCCATTTAGGTAAACTAATGCTGTGACACAGTGACACTTCTTCAATCTCAATTAGTGCTTAAACTAATTAAGGAAATTGTTTTACACACTGCAGTGCGTAGTACCTCTCTTCTTTCTCGGATAATCCCTAGTGTGATGTAAGGGTGATTGAGTATCTAATTACTCTTTAATTGAATGCACATTTTGTACATTTTTAGCTAGTTCAAGCTTAATGTTTTTAGTCCAAAAGTCAGTGAAATTAAGTTGAATAGGGATTTGGTACCTATTGTATTAATGAATTACTTTTTGAAAGGAGCCTAATTATGAGCCAGTCTGAAGACTTCAGCTGTGTTTGTTACAGAAATACTTAATGTATTGTCTGACAAAAGACTGATTGTATATATTGGTAGTGCTGTTATCCATGTCTACCCTTGTTTATTCTTGTTTAACAATAACTTTCCTACTTTCTGGTGAAGTCCTCTACAGATCATATAATTATTCCCAAAGAAAAACCTTCCAGGATCAGTGCCATAAACTGTAAATACCTGCAAAGTCTGAGAGTTCTTCACAATACCCATGGTTTGGAAAAAAAATTATTAACAAGGTTAATCAATGCTCAGAAATCAACCTCAGAATGTAAAAAAATAATTATTTTTCCAAGAAGATTTATATCTAATTCTTTCATATACAAAATTTTATGCACCTATATTCTTCACAAAGAAAATTTTCTAGTACAAAACTGGGACAAATGGAACACTATAAATTTTATCTCAGAAACAAGGAGCAGAAGTAGAAGCAAAGATAAGGAGCAAAGCTGGTATATTTTTAATAACCAAAGGTCCCAAAGTTCCTATAGCAATAGAGAGAACATATTTAAAAGAGGAGATATGAGAAAACTTCAGTGAAAAGGATTATTTTTCAAAGTCTCCCAAAAGCATTGAGAAAGTGCAAATAAAGAGACTATGGAGAAATTGCATAGGATGTCCACAATAATCTGTCTTTCCACCTGATAGGGAGGAAGTAAGATGTCCCACTGCAGCAGCTTTAGGTCAAGATCAATACACAAGATCAAAACCTTTATTCTGCTGCTCAAAAGTAGCCAATCTCTTTCCTGGAGAGCTTTTCCACTTCTTTTGTCTTACCATATTCCTTATCCACACTGTCTCACACAGTGTCCTATCTTTTTCTTTATAAAAGGATCTTGCCTTCTCCTCCTTAACACTACAATAAATCAAAAAGTTTAAGAGTTTAAAAAAAAACCAAAATACATGTGTGGCAGAACCAGTATAATACTGACAAAACATTACCTTTATCCAACTCCTTCTCAAAAACAGCACCTGAAAGTACAGCCAGGCCAGATTCAGAGTGGATTCAGAGTGTCTCAGAAAAGAGAACTGAGTACCTTATCAAACCTTATCTTTCTTGAAATGCTTTGCATTCCTTCCATGCAAAGGTTACAATGAATTGAATCAACATCAAGTTCTGCAGGCATTTAGCTATATCTAGCTAACTAAAATACACCTTTGTTTGTCATGAGCTACGAGGATGCATAAAAGTTTTTAAAGAAAAGTTTTGTTGGGTAGCACTGGTCTGTCAGAAATTCTGGTCTTATCCATAAAACATTTCTAATAACAGTTAGTGCTGACATTCCGTTTCTTGAGTGGCAAGTATCAGTTGCAAAAACATTTTCAGTAATCCAAAAAATTTGGAAGTTTTCATTTGCTATTTATTTACAAAACATGTCTGTTTGCTTTGCAAGAGTTTGCATATTTTTCATTGCTTTGTCTTTATCCATATCAAATTATCAGAATTAAAAAGTTCCAATAAGAGTAAGGATCTGGGTCAACCTGGATCTTCAGTTTCAATGGAGTAATAATGTTCTGCTTAAATCTATGTGATTTCATCCAGGTAAAACAGAGTGCACTTCCAGTGCCTAACTTGTATAACATTGGTGAAGGAAGAAAGCATACTGCAGACATATGTACCTGTGTGTCCTTCTAGTATCTTTGATAACTGAGAGTCTATTACATTATATTTTATATGCACCACTTTCTTTTTTTTAAAAAATGGGTGTAGCTTTATCAGTGATCATTTAAGCTTCCCACTATTTTGACTCACCACTAATTTGCAGCATTTTCCCCATAAGTGAAAGTACCATGGCAGAGTTTCAGTGCGTGTTCAGACTTGAGTGTTGTGATTGCTAATAAACACATGGTGAGGATGTTTTGTATGACAGGCACTCTGGGCTCCTGACCTCATTATCAGTTCTCAAGCAGCAGTCTACAAACCATACATGGTTATGGTAAGCTGGTGGGAATTATACTCTCAAAACTCTTTTTATGAAATGCTGATGATAACAGTGAATTATGAATCAGAAAGATTGTATGATGCTGGTAGAAACTCAAAGGTCACAAGATTTAGGAGCACTTGTCAGCATGAAGTATCTTATTTGAAGTGTAAGCAGGGATCTGATTCCTAGACTACCTTGTGACATTTTTAGCTTTGAAAAGGAAGCACAGTAATCTCTCCTCCTTGCTTCTTTACATGCTAAGGGATTTTGAACATTTTCCATTCCTCTACAATTTGTATATTTCTAACAAGAGCTCAGTAAAGAATTGAACGAGGACAATTCCAATATTATACTAACTCTGAAAAATCAAAACTGTTTTCTTTCTCATTTAGGGCTTGATCACCTGCTGTACTGATGCTCTGGCCTGGACACATAAATAAAACCACAGCAAGGACCAGTGTATGACTCTTGGCTGCCTCTGGCAACCAAGTCCCGACATTCTGGCCCCCATGTCAGAGCTATGTCACATAAGTAACAGAAGTGTTTTTCTAGTCACTTATTTGAATCATCAGCAGTGGGGAAAAAATTAATGCTGGTATTATAGGGCTCACTTGCAATCTCAGTGCACAGCCTACCCCCTGCTATTACAATGAATTAGTGGAAAACAGCGTCAAAAGGCACCCTTTTTCAGCCATTCCTGGAGCTTTTGGTTGCCTGAAGGCTCTAAAAGTTTTGTTTTGTTTCCAGTAAGCCTCTGATTGTGGTGTGTGGCTCACAAGCCAAATGTTTTTGGCCCTCTGTCCTACACTCAAGTGTAAGCACATTCTCAAGAATTCTGAAGTGGCAGCAGAGGGCTGGGCATAAGACATTAAATACAGAAGAACAAGAGTCAGTTTTGGTGATAACATGAAGTTCAGTTTTTTAAAAGACTGAAACTAAACAATTAAACCAATCCCATTTTAACTCTAAATGCATGGAGACAAACAATGACCAATAAAAAAAATCACTCACTTAGAAGAAGCATAAATACTTATAGTTCAACAAATCTAGGAAATTGGTGTTTGCATTTCTAAAGAATAGTGTTGATAATCTTTGTGTCAGGTTGATTCAGGTTTTTTCAAACAGGAAAATGATAAGAACACTTGTAGTAACCTAATGATGCATGGCTGCTGACAACTCATTCCAGCTCTGGACCTACACAACAGGAAAGGATAAAATCCCCAAATGTTAGAACTTCTGTAGAGCAACTCGTTTGTGAACTTCATGAATTGCAAATGCTCCTAGTAAACTGAGTAAAAACATGTGGATTGATCATGTAAACATCTATTAAAATATAAATTTCACTGAGATCTGTTTAAACACAAAAATACAGTCCATAGCATTGCATCACCCTTCCCATTTCTCAAAGGCAAGGTGCAGCTCCATGTTTCACTCTAGATTTGAATGCCACTTCATATTCTACAATCTGTTATCATACAATTCACAATTCCATAAAGAGGAGAGTGCACCACCACCTGTTTAGTCTAGTTCATTCCCACTGGCAACACCAGATCCCCTGTTTAATATCCTGGGGAAAGGGCAACAGAGCTTTGTAGCCACAAGAGCTGCTTAGCAGCTTCAAAAGCAAGGAATTTGCAATTTCCATTCACAAAACACACCAAATAGCACATCACCCTCTCTCATTGCTGTGAAACTAATGTTGTGCCAGCTTCTCCTTGTCTGCTTAGACCTCTCAGTATCATGCAGAGAGTGTTTGCAGCATCAGAAATGCAGTCTCTGTTCCTCCCACCCTAAATTACACCTTCCTGTCACTCAGGCCTAGCAAAACCTTGCTATTTTAATGATGTCATTTAATTGTTTTCTCTAATCTTGAATTTACAACTAGGAAAACAGTAATTATATTAAGCATGTTTTTAATCTGAATTAATTTCTGCTACCATAATTTACAGAACATTGGATAAACTTGCAGCTACTTGCAGTCTGAGTCTGCCACAGATGTATGTGTATGTATGAGTATGTATATGCACTTGTGTATATAAAAATTGAAGCTTTCTCAGGAATTTCTGAATCAGTCACAAATGAAAAAATGTTCAAAAGAACTTGATTAATGTATATATCCAGATGGAGTAGGTATAAGACATCATCACAGTTGGAGGATAATGGTTTATGAATACAAAATAAATTGTGTCTGAGATGGGGAGTTTTGAAACAACACATGGGAGATCAAATTCTTTATTTTATTAATTATTTTCTGAGGAAAGCAAATTAAAGTTTATCAGTTTAAAAAGAAAATATTATTTTAGAAAATTGTTTTTTAGAACAAGCTCTTACAGTCTTCTATTAAAAGAGTCTTGTGGATTTCAATGACCTCTATAACAGGCACCTGTTTGACCTCCTCTTAGTAAACAGGAGCAATGCCATTTACCTACTCTGTGCATGGAATCATGTGTATACACCCTGGTGTATAAAGGGATGAAGTTGGCTTGCCATACTGAGTTCACTATCATTACAAATTCAAGTTGATATTCAGGTATTTGAAATCAGAAGTCTTGCTCATTCACAGATAAAGCTGTTCCACTGCCATAAAAGAGGGGAAAGACAAAAATCAGCTATCAAATCACCTACACATAAAGCAACACAAATTAAAGAGGGGGTGATAAATCCATTGGAAACCAAAAAAAAAAAATGCCCAGCCTGCAGAAAAGATGTTTCAACAGGGATTTTATCAATGTGTATAAATACTTTATGAGAACAAGTAGAGAAGATTGCACCAAACTGCACCTTCAGCTGCATCCAGTGAAAGAAAAGGCAGCGGGTACAAAATTAGATACAGGAAATTTAATTTAAAATTAAGAAAAACCTTTTTCCCTGCAGGAGTACACAGGTACAATTTGCTTAGAGAGGTTAAGGAGTCTTCATCTTTATGATACTCAAAACCCAGCTAGACAAGACTCTGAGCAACCCACTGTAGTTAACACTGCTTTGAGAAGAGGATCAAACTAATAGATCTCCAGAGGCACCTTTCAATTACAACCACTCTGTTATTCTATTGTTCTTCACTCTCTAAATCTGAACTCAATTTTTTAACCTTCCATGTCTGAAAGCAAATCTGTACTGAGCTTTTCCTCCAAACTCCTTAACAACACTGGTTCTTTCACTATTGGATTTATGATTTAAAGAGGTTAGAAAATTTTTTAAACGGCTTTTTCAAAAGAAATGTATTTGAAAACTCCAGCAACTGCGGAGAAGAAGGATGAAAAGATCATTTAATGGGATGTAATCTGGATGCATGTCAAAAACCCTACCAAACCAGAATCCAAAAACTCATTAACCCCAAGCTATATGAGAGAGATACATTTCCAGCAGAAAAGAAGCAGAGCCAAGGGATACCAACTAGATAGCAGCAAACTTATTCTAAAACCCACCAGGTTAAAGACAGCAGAGAAGCTACAAAGTTCTATTTGTTTTGTCATCCTGAAGGCCCCCTTTAGAGCCTGGCAAAACTTTGTCTTAGAACTGGAGAGGAGTATTTTGAGATCTGGGCTTTTCCATGGTGGAGGAACATTTAAAAAAAAAAAAAATTTAGCTCTTTCCCTGTATATTACACACCATGATGTTCCATGTTTGTGTCAACTCCGCTTTTTACTCAACAAATTAGAACAAATTACATCAAAGATCAACATATGCCATTTGATCATAAGCCACAAAGGGTTCAGTTTTGTCAAGGTTTAAATCAAGGCTGAGGAGCAGATGTTCTGAAGCTTTGAGAGCATGGTGTGCATAAAGCCTGCATTCTGATTCAGTCAAAATTAATTAGACCTTTCAAACAACCTCTTTTTACTCCTGTGGATACACTTACAGAAACATTGGTCTCCATTTTTCCCCGGCAGAGTAACAAGGTCATGGCAAACTAACATTCCTCAAAGTTCTTTAAGGGTCTGTGCCACACTGGCTTGGAATAAAAAAAAAATATTGAAAACTTTACTGACAGGAGTTCCAGCAGCCTTGGTAGAGGGGCATAGTGTAAGAAAAGAAGTCAACCAGTGTGTTTGTAATTGTAATATTAAAGACATACCAGAGCTTCAAAATAAAATCTCCACTTTGAAAAGAAGAAATGTTCCTCTTGAATCACTAGGAAGATGCTGCCCTGAAAACTATTACTTCCCCATCTACTACTGAGTTTTCATAGCAATATTCAGCTGATACCAGCAGTCCCAGCTTAAGGGATTTCCCTCGTTCCTGTGAAGGAAGGAATGTTTCTAAGGATTTCTGAGGTCTGTGTGAGGAGCTACTGCTCCTCAACACCTTCCTCCTGGAGAGGTGTGAACAAATCACTACAAAGTAAGTAGGATTGTTTCCTTCCCTTTTTACCCCTTTGCATAGAAGAAATGTGAACAAAGCCATGTGATTTTGCACTTAATTTTTTTCAGCTCCCTAAACTCAATAGCAAAGATATATAATGAAACCTTGATTAGTTCAGTGCTACTTGGACTGATGCACACAAAACTGAAAAGACCTGATCAAATGCATTTCTGATAAATAATTCAATCAGGTGTAGAGAAACAAGTGTCATTTCTTCTGTGAGCTACACTGTGCCAGGAGTCACAGTTCTTCCTCAGTGCTTGAGTGTCCATAATTAGTATGGCCCTACAGTGAGGACTATTACTTTGCATTAAAAATTCCATCATTTGAGAATTAAAACTGCAGATTATTTTGTGAAGTAAAGCCAAGATAAATCTTATTACATAGAAAAAATCTTTATAAGTATTGACAAATGTAATAAAATTTCAAACATGAAAGCAAAAGGGAAATTTTTACATTTCAATTCCATCATTGTAAAGGAAACTCTTTCATGCTTAAAATTCAAACTCACTGTGTCAAGTAATTTCACTGTTACATACTTGAATTACCTGCACTGGCCTGAGGGCATTATTCACTCTCTGAGAAAAATTGTACTTTAATATTGCTATGATTTTCCCAAGTAATTTTTATGCAGAAGCTGGGATGAATTTGAAACATCCATTTCAAGATTAAAGTGACAACATTTGGTTACTGCAGAGAACCATGTAATTGAGAATTGGTCTTAGGGATATGCCCAAAAGTAAATATGGGAATGAGAAAATAATATTAAAAAAAGGGATCAGTGTTTGGGGGGTTTTGTTCAACTTCTGGGATGCAGATATTAAATAAACCCTTACTTCAAAAATGCTTAGATGCATACACTATATCGAAGGCTTATGCTATATGGAAAGACCATGAAATTGTTGGCCATTGTCCTAGCCAATTTATTAATCTCTATCATATGCAGGAGGGAGGATAATCTTCTCACTTCATTTTAATGGATCTGTTTTTTGGAAGCACTGAATTATCACTCTTTTTCATGGGTTATGTGCTACCTGATAATTTGTTACTTCACATGAAACGGGGGACTGGATCCAGAGCATGCTCTGAATGGGCTTAACTCCACAAAAGAGCCTGACATGAACTAGAGAGGTTAAGAATTTAAAGTACAAATAAATGTCCTTACCCAAAACAGTTCATCAAAACCATTTAAGCAGCATGCTTTCCAGATTAAACCCTGAATATATGTCTTATTTTGTAGCTTTGAAGAGATGTGAAGATAGAAAATTGGAAGCTTTTATATTATGTATTTCAACAGTAAATAGGGTCCTGCATTAAAGCAGGATCACTTAATTTCAAAATCAACCATAAAGCTGGTGCCTTGACTCATTACTTTCAAGGCAACAATTTGTCTTAGAATAATAGAATTGTTTAAGTCAGAAAAGACCTTTAAGATCATCATGTCCAACTACTAACCCAGCATTGCCAGGTCTACCACTAAACCATATCCCTAAAATCACATCTAACATCTTAAATGCCTTCAGAAATGGTGACTCAACCACTTCCCTGGACTTTAACTCTCTTTGAATCTCATAGCCAGGTTTTTCATTATAGAAAAAACATCCATTAACTAAGTATAATGAGGATTAGGAGTAACTATTGAACATAGAGGGGATTTATTTTATATATAAAATAGATAGAGGCTGGGGGAACATAACATGAGAAGTTTTAATAACTGAAGCAGGGTTAATGCAGGTTCACATGTGTACTTCTCTTACGTCATTTTCAAATTCTTGCTCTGTGAGTCAATGAAGGTGGAAAAGAAGCAGCAACTACTTTGATGAATCAAATATGAAAAATTAGCCGTGACAGAATTTAATTTGTTTTCTTTTGTACCTTCACTGGAGTTGCCCAAAATTCAGTCTTGTTGGGAAAGAACAGCATCATAAAAAAAAGGAAAAAAAAAAAAGGCCTCATTTTAGAATTAAAGGCCTTCTTCCAGAACTACTACCCTGCTTTTTTAACAGGGTGAAAAATCCACCAATGGCTGGTCCTCCAGAAAACATGGAAAGAAATCAACCAGTAAAACTCAGTAACTGGAGAAATATACCACACAACCAAGGCATACTGTGCTCTTCTTCACTGCAGCAGGAGAAATTTAAAGCTACAAGAAGTAATTGTGATGTAAGTGGGCATCGTGATTCACTACCTGGATGGTGGTGAATGACTTTCTTGTTTTCCATTGCTTTGCTTGCATGCATGGCTTCTGCTTTATCTATTAAACTGTCTTTGCCTCAACCCAGAAATTCTCTCACTTTTACCCTTCTGATTCTCTCCCCCATCCCATCACATGAAAGTGACTGAGCAGCTCATGGGGCTTGGTTGCCAACTGGAGTTAAATTGTGACACAACCCAACTATTATACCCAGGAGGAAATAGAAATTACATTGTCAGAATTTACAATTGTGACAATGTATCATAGCATTAGCTAAAATTAAGTGCATTTTCTACTTTAGCTAAATTATTTCAAAATTGATTTTTCTGATAAGTTTTTACTTACCTGACTGAAGATTCATGATTGTTCTTCCTCTTCTGCTACTGAAATGCAGCCCTGATGACTCTATCACTAAGTGGCTGAGTTGGTCTGAAGTTGTCTCCTAGGATTCCATCAGAGCCCTCTAAAAGTTCAGCACCTTTAACATGAGTTCTCAGTCTTCGAAATTCCTCTATCTGAAAGACAGGAAAACAGAAATGAAGAAGCTGAGACCCATTCTTCACCATGGAACTAATGATCAAAACAAGCCTTCTCCAGCCAATTCTGCAGTTTTGAAAATTGGAGTGTTACCATATAGTAAGGTCAATCTACATTGATAATATTTTTTAATAGTTATCATCATTGTCAAAACATTTGAGATATAGAGAAAAACAGGCCATTGCAGATTACATCCTGTGAATCTTACAGGATGTAAGATCTGTGAGCCTTACTGTTGTGTGTTTAGAGTAGTAATTTTGGTCTTCTTCAAAGAAGTGCATTTTAGGAATAACTTGCTTGACCATAAATAGTTTTGAAATTGTCCTAGTGATTTATTTACTTCCTGAAACTGTTGTTATCTTCTAAACCAGAAGAATACTGAACAGATGCCTAGCTTTAGAGGATGTCTGTTGACATTTTATATGAAAAAATACAGGTTTTTGTGATCAAAACAAAATACTGCTTCAAAAGATCTGTAGGTGTAGATAGTCAGAAAGTCAAATACAGTAAAAAATAAATATGAAATATTTCAATTGAGCCAAAACAAATATGTTTCTTGCTTATAGACTTCTTTTAGATTTTTCTAAATCTAATATGGTGTAGGGAAGATGACATGAGCAGCTTCCATCTCCATCCCTCATATTGGCATCAAGTGCTGCATGATAAAACACTTTACCTTACTGTTCACCAGTGCTGTTTTTAAGAGTCTGGTATTTTAAACAGTTGTAACTACTAGAAAAAATGTTGTTTTCTTTGACATATTCACAAGCTGCCTTAGCTGAATGCAGCAAATGTACTTGATGGCTGACTCCCCTAGCCTCAGCCTTTGTACTTGTACTGATCCTGTGACAGTTCACTATGCAGTTTATCTCTAACTTGAAACTGAAGATACACAGAAAGGAAAAAGGAGCCTGGAGTATGCAATCATTTTAACATCTAAGACGTAATAGAGTTAATTTCTCCATGAAAAACACACTAGGAAATATTAAAGGGAGAATGTAAGCATGATTCCAGAATTTAATTAAATGAGGTATTAAACAGCAGGTAATGGCATTTTTATTCTTATCCTGCCTACAGAGAATACTTTCTTACTGCAACCTGGAACACAACTGCCCTCATTGTTGTTTTCCACTCTACAGCAGTACTGATACAGAGTTATTTACTTGATTTAGAGGCTTGCTCTTCTCGGCTTAATTTTCCTCAAAAAATCAGTGTGCTTGGAAATCAACACTCGGCTTGTGGCAGCTGAGATATAAGGCAACAGCTTAGACTGCAAAAATGAAAAAAGCTCCTTGAAGGTGCTTTCAGAGGCAGAATCCTGTTATGGAAGATTTTTGATATTGTTGTTTACGTAAAGCAAACTGAAAACAAACCCACTACCAGCTTGGAATTGAAAAAGTCTTCAGAACTCAAGGGCTCGTAAATAACTGAAGGAGTTTTGTAAAAGCATACTTTTTTACCATCTGAATCAACTCTGCAAAGTCTGAGATAATTGCAGTTTAGGAAGGAGCACTTTACAAAAATGTGGCTTTTGTTTGATCTTGTGAGAATGAGATACTTCAAACAAAGACAGATGAAGGAGAGGGAAGAGCAGGCTCTCTGCAAAGCTGGCATTTGTGAGCTGTCTCCTACTGTAACTACAAATGCTCTGTCCCAGTTCCCACAGTGAAATCTTTCTCCAGGAGGTACTCCTCACAAAGCAGCTTCCAGTTTCTTCAGTCAGGAGAGCAGAACTGACCTGATCTCTGTGCCTGCTCTTTAGTCTTTATGGAAGTCAAGAATTGTAGCTCTGCTCCAAGGGGGAATTTCTTCTGAGATCAACACCCTCCTTGTTTAGTTGTTCCTTCTATGGTTCAGACTGCCATGACAAGAGATCCTCTACACACATGGTGGTTTGCTCTACTCATGAGAAGTACTTCTGTCAGAAAAGGACATTAGCTGTGCCAACACTACTTTCCCTATTAAATTTTCATGTGGTAATATGGAAAGGTTGCTGTCTCAGATTGAAAGGTGTATCTGGATGTATATTCTATTCCCATCTGTTAGAGGTGGGGCAGTTATCTTCTGTGAATTGGGCAGTTTTTCTTTATCTTCTCCACAACCAATTCTCCCTCTGGGAAATATCTTTTGTTATGGGGCCACTGAGTGTCACTGCATGGCTGATAAAAATCACAGCATCCCATTGAGAGATGCTCCTCCCAGAGGGAGGAGCCAAGCATTCCTAACTGGATATAATCAGAGATTTGGAACATGAGTTTTGTAAAAGCGTACTTTTTCACCATCTGAATCAACTCTGGAAAGTCTGAGATTATTGCAGTTTTCAGTCAGCCTTTTCCCACTGGATTCCCAGAGGAGCAGCTTTCTTCTCCACTGGATTCCCAGAGGAAGACCAGGCCCATCTACACCACCACCATCGGACCTTCAGAGGAAACCTACACCCTTCTACAGGATCACTGCTTCAACAGAACCACATCTGTCTCTCCAGGAAGACTGCAGCCACCATTCAATCGGACTGCTACCAACACCCTGACCAACAGGGTGTCAGGTCGTATTCTGACTCTGTCAGTAGTTTATTTTCTTCTTTTTTTTTGTACTATTGTGTTTGTATTTTTAAAAATTTTCCTAGTAAAGAACAGTTATTCCTATTCCCATATCTTTGCCTGAGAGCCCCTTAATTTCAAAACAGTAATAATTTAGAGGGAGGGGGTTTACATTTTCCATTTCAAGGAAGGCTCCTGTGTTCCTTAGCAGACACCTGTCTTTTCAAACCAAGACATTATGTGTGCTCTGCTGATCCTCTTTCACCACTCACCATCTCCTCCCAACCCCTCATAAGTCAGTGCTGTAGAGTACACCCTGCAGGACTGCCAATGAAACAGATGTTTTAGAGGCATACAGCTACGCACCCATGGATATTCACATACTTTTACCAGGAATAGCTACTTTAAAAAGTTCTTCTCCTGCTCAGAAGACATTAAGGATGACCTAAGCCTGTTCACACTGAAATTTGGGATTAAGTTCTAACCAGTGTAGAGGCAAATCCACAATGTGAACAGTTGCATTTCTACTGAGTAAAACCATTCATGGTCACGTTGTGCAGATTTTTTTTTTTACCACTCACTGTATTTAGATCCTGAGCATTCTGTTTCACTCACACATTTGCTGAAGAATAGAGCAGACAATACTAAGAATTTGCATATTTTCTATAAACATTTCTTCGATATGAGGTATAGAAGCATTATCCTTCTGTTTGAAAATTTTACATGTCTCCATGATGTCTTCCAAGACAACAGACCTACTTCCCATCACCCAGAATACCATTAAACTCTGAGTGCTCCATTTTAGTTTACATAAATTTTGCACAATTCCCACTACAGCTCCATATGCTAGTTACCATTTCTGTCCTTTGGTAGTTTTTCATTCTGAATGAGGCAACCAAAAGGACTAGAGACCACGCCATTCAATAATAGACCAGTTAACTCTGACAATGAATACAGCAGAACAACAGCTTCTTCTGCATCATTGTTTAAAATCCCTACTCTGGGTGGCTTAGACAATGCACTTGTTCTGGGCTTCCAGAACCACAGTGAACCACAAAGCACATTAATCACAAATGTCACATTTTTTAAAAATATATATTTATTTTATTTTTTTAAATATATATATTTATTTTATTTATATTTTATTATATATATATATATATATATTTATTTATCTTCTTTAAATATATAGTGGAGAGAAACATGACTAAGTATTTTTCAATTATTTCCTGTTTTTTACTGGCCTAATAGGAGTTTTCTCCCACTGCATTTCAGCAGGTACATGCATGTATGAGGTGTCTCACAAAAAGAGTCAACACAGCTCTTTCTGGGCTATGTATTTCAACATTAGTCAAGTGAGGATGACAAAAATCACAACAGGAGAACAGGAATATGCACAGAGCGACCCAGGAACGACTTTTTGATGGAAGCGAAGTCTCATGACTAAGAAAATTACTTCCAAAGAGGAAACAGCATTCCTCATGATTCCAGGAAAGAACATCCTGATTCTGCAATCCTGAATTGCTCTTTTGCTATTTGTATAATTAGCACACTCAGGTCTCCTTTCACTTAACATTGACTTAGATCAGTAGCATATCAACTCATCAGCTGAACTTTACAATCTGAAAATGTCTTCAGGTAAAAAAAAAGGTTCTCTACTTTGTAATGGTCAGCCTGTTGTGCCTATGTTAAAACAGTTACTTCACTGTTTCAAAATAACAAAACGTGAAAATACTTTAGGAGTTTGATCATGAAACAGAATGGCAATTTTATCCATTTTTTGCCCTTATGACCCGCAGTTTATTAAGCTGATCAATATTGCTGTGTTAATTGCAGAAAATTAGCATCTTGTCTCCAATACATAACTAGTTTGATCAGAGAAAAAAAAATAAAACCTATTCCATATTGTATTATGCAATTCTTTATTTACTTGTTATTGACACTCAGAACTTGATTATTTCATGGCCTGAAAAATGAAAATAGCCTTGAATTTGTCTCTCACTGGCTATAACCACAGATGCTACTAGTATTTATATAAAGCATTTGACATTTCATTAGTATCCCAAAAAAGAAATTTCTACAAGGTAATGATACATGTAAAAATAATGTATTTAAACCTATTAGAAATGCAATTGCACTGAAATGTATGATTTAATACTACAAGCTGGCTTAATAAAATTAAATGCCTCTACCAGCCTTGCATGGAAGATTCAAAATGGTATATCCTATACTATATCCTCTTATTTTCCACAGACAAAAGCCCTTGCATTTCTAATCTCTCCTTAATCTCTCCTGGGCAACCTGCTCTAGATGAACCTGCTTCAGCCAGGCATTTGGAATAGATGCTCTCCAGAGGTCCCTTCCAATCCCAATCATTCTGTGGTTCTGTGATTAAATGAAATCTCTCATAGGCACTCGTGCCCACATGCACAAAAGGGGCCAGATAGTTCATTGCAGCCAAAATGCTAACTACAATTTAAAATCTTGGAATTTTAGCTATAGCAAAATATTCTAGAACCAACAAAATCTTAATTTGGGCATCATGGATATCTCACAATACCTATCAATTTACAAATCCCAGAATCATCTCCTCTTACCTTATATTTATTTTTCATTGACATATTCATTTTACTGATATATTTATTTTTCATTGACATCTGAAAGTCATCATATGTCATCAAAATATGTCATCATATTGACATTCATCAATATCTGATGAAACATAATTTTTTTATGTCCCTTTTTTGCCCCTTGGCAAAAGCCTTTCAAGTTCTTAATAATTATCTTTCCTGCACAACGTTAACTTTAATGTTGCAATCGTAAATATCAGTGAGGAATGTTTTTCTGATTGATGAGTATCTATGACAAGTATAGTGGATCATCCTGGCATGAGTCTTCTCCAGTCCATCACTGGACTCCAGCCCCACCTCTCACCCAGGTACTGTGCCAGTGGGAGGGAAAAGCTGCTCCATGACTTGCATGCCCTTCCTTCATTGCTGCAATGTTTTTGGGTCAGGTTTGCATCTATCAAAGTAATGCAGCAACACAAACCAGCTACCCCTCACCTAGCAAAGGCCATGGTTGTGAATCTCAGTCTTTGCCCCAGGCACTATTTGTCACTCTTTTCCCCAGGCACAATATTCTTTTCAGGAATCTTATCCCCTTCACACAACATTCCAACATCCTGCTTTCTTGTGGTAAATTAGAACATAGTAATACTAATTAAAATTGCATTTCTCTTCTTAATTCCTCTTTTGTTCACCCTCTTGGTGTCTCCCATTACATGTGGATGGTTTAAACTCGGCTCTCTGTGCACTGACTGCATTAAAAAGGAATAGACACCACAAAATCTGCAACTAGCAGCATCATACTGTCTCAGTGTAATAGCTGTAATATCATACCTTGTCTCAGATATATTAGCTGGACTTTGTATGTCTGATTAAGTCCCCTTATTTATCAATATCCCATATGGACAATTAGCTGACAAGTTACAAAAAGCACTCTGTCTTTAAAAGTTATTCTGAATCTAATCATGCTAACAGAATGCTGTTTACTCAGTAGTAAGTAATGCATTTACTCAGTAGTAAGCAGCCACAAGTCTTAGCTTTTCATAAGCAAATAACGGATTCATGATGGGATGCATTTAAGTTGCAGCTACCAGACAAATAACTTATTGGGAGCCATTGCTTTTATCCTATGATTAGACCTAGAATTCAGTTTCCATAAGACAAGAAATGGTGCCAATTCTTAACTGTTAAAGATGTAAAAATATTGTGCTGGCATCACTAGCAAAATTTTAAATTATTAAAGCTGAAATAATTGAAATTTTAATTTATCACCTTTTATACTTTTTTCACATGCTTCAGAGCAGGCAATGAAAATGAATGCATTCAGCTTCAGGGATTCTAGGTGGGTTCACTTAAATTAAATGCACATTCCTCCAGCTGGGATTCACAGACTGTGGGAGAATATTCATCAGGAGTTTTCTTTGTTTTTACTGGGATTATTTGTACACAGAAATTTTTCACACATGAAAAATTGTACATAGAGAGGGTCACAACTGTTAGATTTAATTTAAGAATAAAACTCAAAACATTTTAAAATACATATGTGTGAAATCAAATTTAAATAGGTAGCTTCCATTTGACATTTATTATAAAACTGAATTTTAAAAGAGCCAGATAAATTAAATACAGTTCAATGCAATCTAGCCAATCTGTACTACATTAACGTTTTTCATTCTCCAGGACGTAGTGCCTCCCTGTGCTTTTTTTTTCCCCTTTAGCATTAAAAAGCAACGATATTTGAAAGCTTACAATTACAAAGAATTGAATTTCTTTTGCCCAATGAGTTCCTTTCTTCCTTTTCATTGACTTAAATATAAGAATTATTTTAAACGCAGATGATAAATGATAACAAGGTTTTTCATCTCTGACCTTTGCGTTGCTTTCAGTGACTCAAAAGGTTTAACCTTTACTTGAAAAGCCATGTACTGATCTAATGGGATCTTTAAGGAGAACAGACATAACATTCTGATGTATACATTTGCACGCTATAACCTTTAGCCCATAACCATACTCCAAGGTCACTTTAAGCACAGCTGTTACCTGCACTTGGGACACAGTCAAAGGATAGCGAAATAATATCCAGGTGACACCTTCACTGCAGGGTGGAATGGTTAGAGAGCCCTCATACACCCAGTAGTCACGCAGAAGAGGATCTGAAATCAAAAGAAACACAGACTTTTAATGACCATGAGGAAGTTAGTAAGGTGTCTTTCAGTGACAGCTGTGGGCTCGCTCGCATGATGAAGTTAGTAAGCAGAAGCTAAGGTATGAATTTACAACCTGCCAAACACTGCCCACTCCTTCCTCATATGAATGCATATGAGCTTGTGGTCATTACATTAGAGTAAGTTACCCTGCAGATGAGCATTTTAGATGTAAAAATGCCACTCTGTAGATGTGAAAAATAACAAGTGCACAGCTCTTTAAATTAACATGGCCAATAAGCAATGTTATGGGAATAAAGGAATTCCTGTTAATGCCAAAAGCTAAAAAGAGACGTATTTTGAAGGCAGAGGGTCTGTGATGATTGAATTTTAACTGACTTCTACATTTAGGATATGTCTCAAGAATTAATTTTATTTCATTTTTAGGAAAAAAATCAATGAAAATTCAGCTGAAGAAAAACTTCACTTTGCAATTATGGTGACATTTTTTGGGATGTAATGATGCTTCCTACCTTTGGAAAAGTGAGTTGAATTTCAGAGGGGAGAAAAAGATCAAGGTTTACCTTATAATTACATATTTTTTTAAGTTTATATATTTATTAATAGGTTTATAAATAACTGTTAGGATAAACAGTTGTCGTTGAAGAAAATGTACAATATTTTCTGCATGCAGAGTTTTAACTCTACACAAAACACATTAGATTTTCATTATTTTAATTTTAATTTCTCATAGATTCCAATCCTACTACACTTCATAAGTGCAACAACACAGGGCTTTCCTTTGCTGCTGTAGGCCATACAGCCTAAAAAGTACTAAAAACAGGAGAGAAAACGGCCTAAAAAGGAGAGAAAACTGCCTGACTGTAGAAGAGGATTTCTCAAGAAACAAACCTAGAGAAAAACTGGAGACAAAGGGTGGTTAATCATGGCATGGAGAGCCAGGGGGCAGGTTGTGACTAGCTTGACAAGGATAGAATGAGATACTGGAAACAAATAAACCTGCTTGGTGGAACTAACCTGTTACTGTCATTTCACTACTAGCTCAGAGGAATATCAGTAGAATTAAATCTTGCTAATGAAGCCTGTGATTGTCAGTAAATGGATTTTGTTTTGTTGGTGTAATTTTCTTTCTCAGCTAGGAAATTATGTAGCAAATTCATTGACAGTAAGTTGCATTATCAAACACTCAAAAGTTAAGAACTGCAAGAATTAATTCAGCCCATCCTGTGCACACATCGTGATACAGTGCTGCCACATGATCATGTGTGTCTTTTCTGGAGAACCTTTCAAAGTTTACTTGCAAAGACAGATGATTTTGTTTTGAAAAGTACATAATATTATTTAAAATTCTCAGTACAATATGAGGCACTTGGTATTCTTTTTCCCATGCTACTGAAATCCTGCTTGTTAGAATATTTTCTCATTTTTCATATTTCTAATACACTCATTTCTCCAGTGCCTGAGAGCTTAAATGAATTAATTATCCTCCCATACCCTTGAGTGGTGAGGAAGGATAGATTATCCCCTCACTTTACAGCTGGGGAACTGAGGCAGAGAAGATGAGGTCAAATGCATCTATTCATTTGAGGTGTTCAAAATGACATGCTTAGAACCTGATTTCTCAGAGTATTTAACTTTCTATAGCACATAATACAGTCAGAGCACTGCTCCCATTGACTTCTCTTGGAGGTGTAAGCACTCAGCACTTCTGCAAATCAGACCCCATGATCTCAAGTCGGGCACCTAGAAAATGAGGAACACATAGTTAGAGATGACTTGTGAACATTTTTGTTTATGTGACTTGATCAGCATCAAACAGGAACTGTGAGGCAGGGGTCCTGTAAAAAATAACTTATGGTCATGCAATCAGGTGATGTTTTATAATCGATATGCATGAGAGGCACAGGCTGCCTTAATTCCTGCAATTCCTAATTGCTGAGCACTTGACTTTGCAACCTAGACAATATTCTTTTGATATAATTAATATAGTTTAATGTAGACCAGGGCTACTTCGAAAAATTAAGGATCTTGTCGCTATGACAGAGTTTAGCTCAAATGGATTCCTTGCAGAAACATTTATTCTTAGAAATGCTTTTTTAAAAAGTCACATTTCTTACAGTTGCTCCCTAACTTTTAGCAATGTAAGTTTGAATTTGCCTCCCTTTGTCACTTCTTCTTTTCTGTTATACAACTGTCATTGCATAATGGCGTTGTCTCTTGATTCTGCCAAAAAAACTACCTTGTTAAGTGGGTAGCTTTACACTTCCTATTTTCTGCCCAAGTAGACAAAGGAATACACACAGCTGTCTCTCTGGATGGGTTGGTAAATCCTCAACAAAGCTAGCCACAGTGTTCTCAGCAGTGCACAGACGACAGTATCACATCCCACATCCCACCATGGCAAAGGTGCAGATTTACAGTAAATTCCAATGGGACTTCACCACTATCCCTGTTAGGATGTGCATTAGCAAAATGCATTACCACCTTGTGGGACAAGGCTTGCAGTTTAGGCTAGGCTTTAGATTAAGATAGTCTCAGCCTCTGCAATCAGCTACTATTCCACACACACAAAAGTAAGCAAAGGCACCTACCTGGCAATAAAGAGTTGGGATTAAAACAGGGTATTGTTTTGGACTTTCCCTGAAAAAAATGAATAAAAGTCAATCTCATCTCTAGCTTCTAATTAAAATGCTGATGAATGCCGAGGTAAAACACATTCTGTGTTCATATACCATTAAGCCTTGAATTACTGTGGAAACCAACCTCATTAAGAGCTCCTATTTAATCATCATTGCATTTGTCTTTGCAGCTACACAAACACATATTTTTATCCTATTTTTTATTTAATTTTTAAGCTTATCCCAGCAATTTGTTAACTTTCTGCCTTTAGCACCTGGACTTCTTTCAGGTCCCAGCCTTGAAATGCTCTACATGAAATTCAGGGGTTTCCTACAAAAAGAGTTAAAAAAACAAGGGCCAAAGTGAGCTTTACTTAACTGATGTGGATAACACTTAATAACATAATGCTGGTTCCACATATTTAGTACACAAAAATGTTATGTATGCCAAAGTGTGTTTGATGCTGATGCTTTGAAAGGCACCATTATAACACAGTCACACAAGGGTGAGGCCTTTCATGACCTTCCTCTGCTTGGCTGCTGTCTCAGTAATGAAATTAGAGGTCCATACACTATTGTTTTCTCTGAAACTTCCATAAATAAAGAGTTTATAATGTTAAATATCATGACTGAAGTTTACCATATATTATTTGACTAAAAAAATTTTTATTCCTTTTTAATTTTTCTGCACTTTGGCATCTGCTGAAGTAAATGATAATCTCTTCAGACTAATAAAAAATGTGTCATCAATACATCTCAAAACCCTTTTAGAATCAAAGGTATGTATAATTATTTCTATGTTACAAATCATGAAGCAAAGAGATGAAAGTAACTTGCCCAAGGTCATCTAAGATAGCATCAAAATTTTGGAGAGCACTCAAATCTCCTCAGTTCTTCTAGGATTACTACCTGTCCTTCAGGATCCCCACACATAATCCACTTGAAAAGTCGGCATTGTGTTTTTGCTGATTTCCCTGCAAGTTAATATGGGTGCTCACTTCATCTGTTCTTTTCCTCTACAAATTAAAACCAGGTAAGTTTGGAGACATGGTTGCTGGTGTTCACTAAGCATGTTGCAGTGCTTGCACTCACACTGACTCCATGAAAATCACTGAAAAGGTAGGATGTGCAAGCAGTTACTGGTACAGATCAAACTTTCTGGCCACCAGAAAAAGAAATAAGTATAAAAAATACATATTAGCTGAATAATATTATCTGAATAAAACACTGAGGTTTTCATGCATTTTTGAGGTTTTCAAGGAACGAAATGATGGCTTTTATATGTGGTTTTACTACAGACACATCTGAAATCTTTTTTTTGGCTCCATACAGACCCTTTGCTTACTGTCTATGTGGTCATTAAAGGAAGGATCGCTTCAGACAATGCCTTACCTTGTACTGGATGTCCTGAAGAATTTCAGTTACAGCCTTTAGGCCCACATGCTCTTTTCCTATCTGAAACACAGCAAGCAAAGGTGAGTTTCAGTGTCTTGGTATTTCAGAAACTGTGAGGCAAAACTCAGGTCAACCAGAACAGTAAGTACTATAGCTGTTTTTAGTTTAGCTACACAGCCTTGTGCTAATCCAATACACTGACACATGACAACTCCAAAAAATTAAATCATTATAAAACCACCAGCCAAAAGTAAACAGGGTTTAAATAACTTTAAACCAGAGACACACTCACAGAACACGAGAAAGAGACGTAATTAAGTCTGGTAGGTTTTTATTTAAAAAAAATTATAAAATAGGTGCTGATGGTTTTGCAGCACCTATTCTATGTGGAGTCAAAACTGTGCAGTATTGTGGCATATAGATGCCAAGGATACAGTTTGTTCTTACTGGTTTTTGTGAAGAAAGTACACAGAAAGGAACAGAGTGAACAAACAGAACAGAAAATTTTTGAATTTGTTCCCATAGCGTTGCAAATCTGGCCCAAGGTATCTCTGAAGCTCAGGGGAGTTTTTGCCTGCCTGCAGAGCACAGAACAGCAGATTCCCTCTCTCACAGCATCTCTGGGATGATGCCAGTGAAAGCCAGGCTCCCGGCAGGCTGCAGCACTGCCTCTACTGAACGCCTGTGAGGAATGGAAGATGGGTGAGATAAGAGATTCTAATTTTATATGGACGTTGCTCAATCTGCACACTGAACTCAGCTGCTTCTGACTCAAATCACCCATTCCAGGATCCTAGTTTTACCTTCAGAACAAAATCAGAAGAGGCAGAATGGCCTTCCCCTCGATTTCTTTGCCAACGTGTTCAAATACAAGGTGAGGAAATAAACCAGCACGAGCGAGAATGGGAGAGCTAGACCCTGAAAAATTTGTTTGCTTTTTGTTTCTTTTGGAATAGAATGACACAGTAGCCACTGGAAGGAAACAACTGAATGTCAACAAAAGGTACTTCGTTATGTCTAGGAATTTAAGAGAATTTTCTTTTGTTTCATAATGGAATTTTAATTTCAAACCTTTCAAAGTGCATAAAAGATACTGAAGTCACTTCAAAGATGCTGCTCCTAAATTAATAATCCCCAAGGGCTGTCACTTAAATCAGTGAAAATATTTTCATTGACCTTAAAATTACATATTTTGAGAACCATGGTACAAAATTATCTTTCCATGCCTTTACCAAGAAAAAAAATGGTCACCAAAGTTCCTCTCCCTGTTCCTTTAACAAACAGCTTAAATATTATTTTTCCTTGGTCACTTGTAATTATGCCTTTCTTGGCTAATGAAAAAGCCTTTTTGGAATGCTTATGAACACTGATGTGGGTGAGAGAACAGAAATGGAAAATGTACCACTGAAGTTTCAAATTCATTTAAGAACTTATATATAACTTTCTAACTGACTTGAAGGTTACCTCTGCTGGAATGAGAAGGTGACTTACATAAGCAATTATCACACAGCCCTCTAGGACACAAAGCTGAAGACTTTCCAACTTCCTTTTTTAGCAGTTCTATCTGAGTATTGAGGCGGTAACCAATGTACCTTTAAATTCCGAGGTAAAGCTCAAAGGCACTCATAAACTCGTTATGAAATACGACAAATTAATAAAATCACTGTGCAAGAAAATCCATTTGATCTAAGGATGAACTCTAAACCTCTTCCTCCAAACCCATTTAAATAAAACAGTTTGCCATTTCTCATGAGGAAGATGAGAATCTGGTATTTGAGGACTAAAACTGAAATTTTTTATAGGGTGCAGACCTTGAAAAACCTTCAACAACAATTAGATTATAGTGCTAACTTCCCAGATTTCATTACACGTTGTCCCCAGGAAGCTTTAAGCCTCCTCATTGCAGGCTTTTCTGAGGGTCTCTGACAAGTCTTGTTACCATTCTCAGTCTCTGAAGAAGTAATACAACTCCACCTGGGATTTGTCCTGTGGGAAGAAACACACTTGTCCCTGTGTTCAGAAAAACACAATTCTACTACCAGTTTTCAGCCATGCCAATGGCTTTGTAGGCCTTTTCTTTAAACTTTCCTCCTCTCCTCTGTCTATCTCCTCAACCCCTGAACAGCAGACCCAGCCAGGAATTAGGAGAAATACATCACAGAGATAGTGAAGCACTTGTCCCTCCTGACAGCCCCCATTCTGCCCTCAGAGGAATGAAGACTGGATGTCTACTTACAGCCAGAGTCCCAGAAAGGTGCCTAACTATGTATTATCCCTTCTTTAAGTATGTGGCAGATAGGGACAGGCGAACGGAAGATCACGCGATGTGACGGAAAGCAGCAGGATCCCTTTCCCTTAATCCCCTGAGATAAGCCATCACCCTAGGAATGTAACCCCCCTACCTCTAGTAACTTTCCACTCCTTACTAACCATAGATGGTACTGCAGACCCCCTCTGACATAGTGAAGCCCCCTAGACTATTTAACCCTACGAGATAAGACAATAAACGCCATTTGACCGTCCACCACATTGGTGTCAGCGTGCGTCTTTGGCCCGAGTGACCCTGGTGAGTTTGGGTCTCCGTGCTGCTCCTTGAAACCAGGTAGCCTTGCCTTATAGCAAAAGGCAACAAAGTAACATACTTCCAATATCCTGTTTAAACAAGAACTGATTGCCTAGCACACATACAGAAGACATGACTGAAAAATATCTTGCAAATAGAACACCGGCAGTCATAAATTGTTTTCTTTCGTGAAATCATTAAAAATTAAATAACATGGAAAGGACCTCATTATCCTCGGACAAATGACAGCGTATTTAACAAGTGTAACACAGGAAACTTACCTGCACAAACAAAGCAATTATAGCTATGCCGTGCTTCTTCCCTACTGCCTCATCAATGCTGCTGTACAGTGTGGAGTTCCAGTGCATTAGGTGAAGCTAAAACAAAGCAGTGCAAACAGAGCAATAGAGAATATGTTTTGTAATTAAAAACACCAGCAATTAACATCAATCAACAAAGCCTCAGCATGTTGTGTGTGCACATGCATGACTACACATGCCTGCACGCCCATGGCCGTGCATGCAGGGATAAGTGGATTTACTTATGATAGTACATATTGTAAATATCCAGAACACCAAGAAAAAAACCAAATAAAGTTGCAGATAAAAGTGATGTACAGCCAGTTACCAAAAATCTACATCAAAGGTGTGAATGACTATAGTAATGATGATTTAACAACTCTCTCAATCTGAATACTGAAATAATGTCAGCTAATGAAATCCACCAACACTGCCCCTCAGCCAGCCAGCTCTCTCCCAAGGTAGGAGAATTATTATGGACATAGGCTGTCCAAACACATGTTAGACTGACTGACTGTACTATCACAACGCCCCTTGTCTCACACACTACCTCCCAAGACAAATCATTCAAATGTCAGTAGTAAGAGTCGAAGTGATTTCAGAAAAGGTTAAACACAGAGAAAGTCAAGCAGAGAAAAGTGGCTTGAGGATCACCTTAGGGGTAAGGGTGAAAGAAAGAGATGATAAAGAGAAAAGAGCTAATGCAGAAGTACATGGGAGGCAGTAGACATTGGATAGCAAACACAAAGTCTGTTGTGGTGAAGTGTCACAGCATAATCTGGGAAGTAGTGTTTGAGAAAAGTGCTGGAAGACAGACTAACAGGAAGTTGGAAAGGGAGGATAGAAGGGAGGGGAGGGAGAGAGTTGAGAAGGAAGAGAAAAGTGTTGGAAAATAGTGACATTTGGAAAGGGAGCGGA
>VZRH01005110.1:2303095-2324435 GCA_013397555.1 Urocynchramus pylzowi | reverse complement strand
GGAAGGAAGGAAGGAAGGAAGGAAGGAAGGAAGGAAGGAAGGAAGGAAGGAAGGAAACTATCAACTGAAAAGTAATATGCATTTTGAACATGACTTTTTCCAGAAATAAATGTAAATTTAATCTGTTTTTAAAACAGTGTATCTTCCTATTTTGTTTTTATTTCTGTGCAGAAACAGCCTCTGTGAAATGCTTATTGCCCCTTACACAACAGGAGCTCATGCAGGCATTTCAGCATTTCAGAATACCAGTTCTTCAAGCAATCACTCTCCATGTATTTAATTCCAATGCCAATTTTGGGCACTCCTCTTGATGACTGTTATTCCAAAAGTAAATTCAAACTTTTAAATGAACACCTTGTAAATTGAATTAAATTCCAGATTATCACACAAATAATTTTATTAATTTTGATCAAAGGCATCTGCTGTGGCAAAAATTTAAACACTTTTCTTAGCAAATACAATAAATCATTTTTACATGAGAACATTAATAAAAATAATCAATTTGCCCACAGCTACAAAACTTCAAGATATACAAATACTCCCTGTTAGAACTAAGCCCATGGATTTACTTGGTTGTGTGCATTTTATCACGAATAAAAAGCTTTTGATTTGCCTTTGGATTTTAAAGCCAGAGGATCAAATAATGAGATTTCGGTCTCCGAGGTCTTCTCTCCAGAAGAGGCTGGCGTTTGCACCAGCTCCCCACTAGAGGGGGATCATGGAGTCCCACAATCCACACCAAAATCCTGACATTAAGAGGGAACTGTGAAAGAAAAATTGGTTGTGGTGACTGCAGTGGGGATGGCAGAGTCCTCAGCGCTACGAGGACTCTCTTGGCTGGACACGTCAAAGCAAGCTTGTCCCTTGGTGGCTGGAACTACAGTGCCGAGGACAACCCCCAGGTGTCCAGGGACCATGACTTTGCCTGTGTCAACAGGTCTTGGCTAAAGCTGCTGTGGCATTCAGCATGTTACATTTCCTTGGAAGTGAAGCCTAATCTGACATCTGCCTTGACAAAAACATATTTTCTCTAAACAGATCTGAAAGGAAAATGCTGAACCACAGAAAGAGGAAAATGAACAAGCACTTCAAATTGTTCAAGCAATGACCCCGGTTTATCCAGAAACAGATTGTCCTATCTTAGGCAGCAGGTTCATCAGGACATGGATTTCCCTATGAGAAGGCTGCATCACCTGGAAAAATGACACCAAAACCTCTGTGTAATGCTATGAAATGTTAACAGCTCTGGAATTAGTCTGTGCAGCAGTATATATATATGTAAAGGTAATTTTGTAACAGCTGGTTGCTGCTACATCCCCAGAATAGGTTCAGGTTTAGTAATCAACATCACAAATCAACATACTAAAAGTACTGAAAAATAGACAATCAACACTTTCTGGTCTAAAGGTTTCTGTAACTTTGAGGGTCTGCTCAAGGACGTTTAAATTCCATAGCAGGGTCCTTGGAACAAGATCCATCATTTTGTACTGGGTTGCTAACACCCAAAGTAGAAAGAACTGATCTGTGTTTAAGATGCTAGTGTTAAAGATGGCCATAATTAGAGTGGATTAGTGATATATTTTTTACACAGCAGGTTGCAAACTTGCTGTCATAAGCACTAAAGAAAACAGGTAGAGAGCACTCCTAGACCCATGACAGTAGATGACTGAGGAGTACAACAAAAAGTGGTCAGGCTCATATGTTCTTTCTACATAGCACCCTGATTGGTACTGCTAACAACAGCACACTGGATGCACTGCAGTGTATTTGTTATGTTCCCGTGTCCTGACTCAAGGTGATATTCAGAATTATCTCTTCACAGAAAATGTTCTGTCATTAGCAATTTACAAACTGAAATTAAAAGGCAACCTAATGGAAAATAATAATTGATACTGTGATATTTCCAAACAGGCCAACGTATCATTTAACTCTATAAGACCATGCATGGACACTCAAATCATTAAACATGTTTGGTTATGCACTTAAATAAATGGAAGTCAAATTATTTCTTCTACAAAGAAAGAAAAATGTAGCTCAAAGCAGGGCTGTGTAAGTACATGAAAAAGTCATTCAGAAAGTGAGGTAGCAAGGAACTAGTAAGTGTTTGCAGTAAAGTGTGTGGGTTTTTTAAATCATGTTTTATCCTGCATATTTGTTGCTCTCTGGAGCTGTTCTGACTTTTGTGTGTTCTTTTTTATTTGTAATGTAACATCAGACATAAACATCAGACAACAGTTTTCAAAAAAAGATGGCAACAAGTCTACAAACATTACAAAACCTGAACTCTTGAGAGTACAGACCACAAAAAACATGGCCTATAACTCTTGTTAATATTTATGGGAACCAGATGTGCACAGAGGAAAGACCACAATGCTTTCACAAATCTTGAAACTGTCACTATGATATAATGCCCACGCACATGGACAATGATATATCCATGTCTCTGTATCTTGCAACTAGGAGTAATCACAGAGGCTAATAATGTTCTGTATTTTAGTAACCTTCATTTTTACATTTATTTGAGACAGCTGTTTGAAAAGTGCTCAGTCACAAGGAGTGCCAGCCCCTGATATGAACATAACCATGTGGGGCTTTTTAAACAATCAGTTACAGTGCATTGGCAGCTTCCCATTGTGTGGTTTTCATTCAGAGTACAAAGCAGCCGCAAGTGTCAGCGTGGCAGGAAAGGCTCTGCTCACCTTGTCAGGTAATGTTTTGATACTTGGTAGTTGTGATGGTTCTACACAGCCAAAATGAGCCACCTATGCTGTTACTGATTATCAGCAACTGGTTTGACATGCCAGACAGTATATTTTTACAAAATAATCAGAAAGCTATCAGAAAATCCTTAGCACTCAAAAAATCCACTTTTCTCTTGATTAAAACATAATTTGGGGCCTTTTAACATCACAGCTGTAAATCAAAGAATTGTAGTAGCGGCTTCTTTAAAATCAGATAAACTGAAAACTCATGAAGGCAAATAATAATAAGTGCTGATAAAGTTGATTTGCTCTGAAGTGAACAGCTGGAGAGACTCTCCTACACAATTAAGATTAATAAATCATTCCAGGTAGCAGAGCAAGCCCCCTGGAAGGATTATTCTGTATGGAACAAATTCTGAGAAACTTCTCAATTTTCATCCAGACCCCGCTCAACCAAAAGGTTACTGAACCCAATCCTTACTTAGGAAAAGCTGACAGACATTAGCAGGGAGCCTGTCTCAAAACAAGACTTTCTCTAAACTGAGTAAGGACCTGAGATTCTGACTTTGAATTAAATAAACATTTATTAAATTAAAACCCTACCCCTTAAATCCATTCCTTTCTCTACCACAGATATGCCTTCTATGTCAATATGAAAAGGCTTGATGGTAGATTTTTACACAAAATTGGAGCCCTGGAATGACAGATTCTGGCAGGAATCAGAGTTCATGTATATGACCTATCACATTCATCAGTTCTGGAAACCAGTGTCTCAATAAAAAACACAGTTACAAAAATGTACATTTTTCCCCTGTCTGGGGCACTGACTGCTCTGCAGAATTCTGCAGGGTCTAAAGCTCACTGAGAGCAGAAATGATCTTTTAAGCTCTGTTGATGACCTTACTTCATTCCCAGCTCACCGATAAAATATATAATGACAGGACAATTTATGTTGGAAGTCACCTCTGAAATTCAACTCTTTCACAGAAGCACCAAGTTCAAAGTTAGCTACTAATTCAAAGTCAGATCAGGTTGTTCAGGTCCTTGTCCAACTAATTTTTGTGTATCTCCAACGATGGAAGTCTCACAACCTCTCTAGATAGCCTATTCTGTGCTTGACCTCCTCATAATTTATTTTTCCTACTACCTAATCAGAATCCCTCCTGTTGCAACCTGTGTCCCTTGCCTCTTGTTCTTTTGCACTCCTCAGGATTCTCTGAGCCCAGGCATGAATTGCCTGTGACCACCAAATCAGAGTCTTGTGATTGACTCCTCTTTTTCAAACCTCCTCAGTCATCCACTTGTTTGAATGACCATGTTTCACCTAAGCCTACTTTCAACTAAGCTTACCCAATCCTTAAAATGTCAGCAAAGTTGCTACTAGCTCTGTCCCTTACTGTGACCTACTTGTGTGCATGTGTCACCCAAGTGTCAGACCAAAAGTGACATAGGCTAATTCCTTACAGGAAAATACATCCTGAAATAAATCACAGCTCATCATCTGTTATGAGGTATCTGATCAATGGTAAGGGGAGAAGAAGGACTCTGCTCCAACATTTCTGCTCTCTTGTATGATCCTAATGTTGAAAATTTGCTATGAACCTGCACAGTCTGGAATATCCTGCTACCATAAAAAGCAGCTCATATGTTATAACTCCTTTCTTTATGAATACTTACTGCTAAATGACTGAAACTCTAATTTGCTGTTCAGTGTGCTGTGTTTCCACTGGCTAAGTCACTGGCAGTTTGGAATAGAGCACCAAGCTCACGCTCCATGGGAGTCAAAAGGAAATGTGCCAACAGCAAAAATCCTGCCCACCCCCCTGGCACCAGAACCAGGCTCTACAGGGGCCTGATAAAACCACTGGCAGCTCAGGCAGCAAGAGGCAGCAAGAAACACCTGCCCAGCCTGGGTGTAGGTCCTGCCTCAACTTAATTGGCAACCATAACCCATATTGCAAGAGCTTGTGACCCAGGGGATTATTCTGTTTAACAGGTTCCTGTTTGTGCTCTGCGCACAGTAGAAGACCATAATTTTTAAATAATTCCTCTTTAGATCGACTGGAACATCTGATTGGGACACAATCATCAGTGGGCCTGCTTGAAACTATTCAGCTGGCACAACCAACCGTTGCATTTTTTCCACTCTCTACACTCTTGATTGAGAAGCTAATTATTACAAAAGCTTCTTTCTTCAGTGCATGCTGCATCATGTGGAAATTAATCTTCTAATAACCTTTGTTCCTTGCTCAGAACTAGGATATACAGCTATTCCTTGTTAGCTGTGCAGCCAGCTGTTACAAGCTCCAGAAAAGTCCGCTTAGTCTAATAATATTACAGGATAGAAGTCACCTCTCAACAAATGTCTCAAGGATGAGAGATTTTTCATTGCTCTCATATCTTCCCAACTCTTATTTCAATGCATACAGGCTATACATCAAAATACTAATACAGGAATACTGTATCACAATGTCTTAATCAGAGGGGCACCCAAAATATGTCAGTCTGGAAATTTTGAGCAGGCTGGGTTTTGTGATATTTCTGTCACTGCTGAGAAAGAGTGTAGCTGAAATGCTCTTTCGATTCCATAAACACAGTCTCAGGGATAAATCTGTATCTCTAAGGTAAATTAAAGCAGCTTTATAATTCCTCTGCCAAAGATTGTAGAGATATCAAAGGTTCTCCTGGACTCACCCACGTTTGCCAGGGATCAGTATATTTTAGTTTCATCCACAACATGCCATAAAAGTGGAGTAGGGAACAGTAAAAATGGCAAACTCTTACTACCTAACTATGGCCAGCAGGAAGGCCTTTTCCTGGGCTGAGAGGGATGAAATGAAGCTCAGGATTTCAGCCAGTAGTAGTGGAAGGCAACACAGTCTAGTTGTACAATAACGATGTGTAATTTCAATAGCACAAATATTGCGTAAGCAACATCTCAGGAGGACAAAATGTGGAAAAATTGTGTCTTGCTATTTTACATGTGCACAAGAATTTATGAGTTGATACTTGACTTGGCACTGAATTGTTTCAGGAAGCAATTGACTAAGCTGTTGGCAGTGACCATAACATACAGTAATTAAGCTCCAAACCCTCACAAGGGGACCAAACCAAGGATATGACCAGGGCACAGAAAAGTGATTAAAAAACCAGGAAGTTAGTTATTAACAGCCTGAAGGAGAGGTTTAGGAAAATAAAGTTAATGGAATTGATACAGAGGCTGTTTGAAAATATCTTAGGAGAAGCAGGAGTACATGTACATACTTCATGCCACAAAACAAAGAAACAAAGTTCAGTCAACATAAACATGCTTCCTTTGAAAATGCAAATGCAAATAGAAGCAAATTACTAGATCATGAACTCTGGGCAAAATGAAGAAGAGGATGAGAATGTTGCTAGGTTATAAATTAGTGCACTTGGTTTATGCTTCCATACTTGAATTTTTCAAGGCTTCTAAAGTGGATAGGTATCAAAATGCCACTAAATTTCAGTATAATTTAAATGCTCTTTAAAATTCCATACATATTGTAATGAAAAAATTACATAAAGGGAACTCTTTGCACATCTTTGGAAGCAACACTAAGTTCACCACCAAGAGACATAGCTGAAAGCAGTTCCAATGAACACAGATGACAACACTGCTAGTATTAAAAAATCTCCTGATTAATATAATGTAGGAGAAGAGAAAGCACAGTTTCTGCTCAACTTCTGCTTGTTAAAATTTACTGAAAGTGTTAAAGATCGAGCAGATCTAGTCTGCGCATTAATCGTCAGGCTCCAAGTATGTTCAGAACAAGATGACATTCCCTGAACAAAGAAGTCTGTAATCTAAGATCAGAGAAATTAGGTGCATGTAAATCAAGATGGAGCAGAGCACAAGGTATTCTGCAGATACTGTTCAAACAACTTCACAATCTAGGAATGAGATACTACATGTTTCAGGTCAAAAGCTGAATTCACAGCTAAAACATGCTAAACATATGCTTGACTGGGACACCAGGGTAGTCCAGAGCCTTTGCTGACTGGTGCTCTCCTCTCCATGAACATCTTTGAAAGAAAAACAGCTGTAAAAAAAGTTATTTTTGTTGAATCATGAAAGGAAGGACTGCAAAGCCACCTTTCAAAATCTATTCTCTTTCCAAACCTATTCTCTTTCCAGCCTAGTGAAAGCAGAAGTAGTGAAAGCAATTGTGTGGCATACCTTCAGATGTGCCACACAAAAGGTAACAAATTGTGGGACTATTGAATCATTCGCAGCATCTCAGGAAACATTATTGCAGTTTGTTTTGGCAAACTCACTAAAGAAGTATCTACATAACAGAATAATAAAAATATTGCAACATCTAATATTAAACAGGAATCTCTGTTCCCTTTGAAAAGTCTAATCACATGCAGCATCCTCATTTCATTTTACACAAAGAACTATTGGTTCATTTAAAAAATGAAATTAACAGCAGGAAGTACTGATGTACATGCAAAAACTCAAAACACGACAGCTACAAAGAGTAAGCTAAAAAGAAAAGCAATGGGAACCATAAAAATCCAACCAGCACTCTTTTTTCTGTACTGGGAAAAGAAGCCAGAAGGTCTAAAAAAGTGGAGGGAGGGGGGAAGAAATCTTCATGGTTAATGCAACTGCAACATAGATGTTTTTACCTATCTCCTTCTTTGCTGCTGACATGTAACATTAGCTTGCCTGTTTCTTTGGAAAGCCACTGGCAAAAACATCATAGGGTGTAAGGGAAACGGAGGATACATAATTTGTCATCTGTATGCATTTTTTTTCTTCACATTTGAAATCACAAGCACAGCTTATGTGTACTGGCACTCACAAGAGATTAAAAGAAAACAAGAATTAATCAAAATGAACATTTTTTTAAAATGTTATGTAAGTAATATTTTAAAATTACTTACATTTTAAAATATTACTAACTGTAATGTAAGTATACAGGCTAAGAAAAGGACTGAAAAAGACATGAAAGGATTGAAAAGATCACTGTCTCTATGCTACCAACTTTCAATATCAACCTAATGGTAAGAAACTAAACAGCTACACAGTTATTACTGTCAGATTCATAGGCTCTTCACTGTGCCAAGTTTCTGCTCAGTGTGCAAAGCAAGGAGCACCACAGAGCAGCTTATTGTTCCCTACCAAGTTTGGCCCCAGCAAACATGCAGGCTGAAGTGCCCTGGGTCTGCCTTTACCTATGCTAACAGAAACAAACATACTTTTAAGCCTTTCTTTTTTTCTTCCTTGGAAATATGAAAGCCAGGAAGGAAAAAGCAAGGGATTTACTGCAAGATTCTCCAGCCTACCTTCACTCTGGGATCTTACCAGCCTGAAAGGGTGCATGTGCATGTCTGCATGTGCTTTTATAGCTCCACAGTTAGATAGGGTGAAGCTTGGAAAAAAGACTGGACCTCGATGGAAAGTTGATTACATTATAGACTACCAATATCATCAAGAAGACAGAAAACACAAAGAGCTAACACACAGGTTAAGCATTTAATTCTGGAAGTGTTATTTATATCACTACGCATTTAATAAAAGCACGTCCAGTTCTAAAGTGTTGTCTGCAATCTATTGTCTTGGATTTAAAACCAGACTGTTCATATGTGGAAGGTTTTAAATCACCAATTTAATTTTCAGTAGTAGATTCTCTCATGAAGGCAGAAGAGAAAGCACTCCTTCCCTGTTAATTTGCTATGTTTTGTTAATAACTGATTTGTATCCCACAGTTCTCTGTGTTTCAAAGGTAATGGTCTGTCTTAAGAGATGAAAATCTGCAGCTGCATATTATCTTCTTAAGTCATAATCTTGACTGTTATCCAGGGAGCAGTTGTTCTTCCATAATACACTCCTCTAGGAAACTCAGGCAGGTTTTTGTTTTCCTGTAATGTTGGCTAAACTCCCCTTGAAATAATAAACTTTGTTATGCTTCTCCAACAGTTTCTCTTGAATTTCAAGTTTGCAGATTGCATAATAGCATGCTATACTTTTCTCTTCCACAGCTCCATGAATTCCACAAATTTTGCTAAACTTTAGCTGTTTCCCAGTTCAGTTCATTATGTGGCTTAATGCTGGGACAGTAAAAAGTCAGGCATCACAGTATCTCATTGACAACAGTGTGACTGATGGACTAGGGCATCAGGTAGCCCTGTGGTTAAATTACTGAAACAGGATTTACAACCCAACATTACAGTATATCGTGCAATACTACAGTATTCCAACACTACAGTGTCTGAAACCCTTACTAGAATTCAAGCATCTAGGAACCATGAGTCAGTTCTCCCCCATTTCTACAAAAGACATCATGTGTGACCATAGCCAAACAATTTAATCCCTTTGAACTTGTTTCCTACCAGTTCCTTGGCAATAGCAATAGAACTCGTCTCCCTTGCACTGATGTTTTAAGGATTATATTATTTGTGCTTGTGATGCACTCAGGCACAACAGCAAATACTTCTGGAAGCCTCCTCAGGTTTTCAGATCTTCGGTGATCTACACATTTCATCCTTTACCTCTTGAGGGCCATGAGTGCACCATTAGCACAAATAACATGAAATTTGGGGCTAGCATCAAAAAGCTATTACTTTTGGTTTTTAGAGTATTTACTTATGCATTGGGACCAGTCTTAGAACTGGTCCCGACTCAAGCATGCAGCAAGCATGCAAAACAACAAAATAAGGAATCTCCTTTCCCCTTCTTCAACAAATGATAAGTTTTAGATAGCAAAACAGTTAGGCCTAGTGGTTAGGGCAAAGTACCAAGGAAAACCAAATAGGAAAACCAAGGCAGCAGGAAACTGAAGCAAAATACATGCAGAGTGCCAGCAAGGATCATGGCAGAAATTAGAAAATTATGTACAACTGAAGCAAATCACAGCAAAGGCACACAGCCAAGAAAAATGGCAAAGACTTGAGCAGCAATCTTGTTGAGCTCCAAACCAAGTTTAAATCCTCTTCAGAAGTCCCATCTGCTAAAAGTCTACAGAATGTCTTCTCCCACAGCAGCTACATAAGTTGTCACTCTGTTAGCTGGGGAACAGAGTTTTCTATAAGGGTTGTCTGATATCAACCTCTATATCCGTGAATCCAAGCACTGTCAGCAAGACAGCTGTGTAAGAAAGTAGAGTAAGGAGAAGGCAAAGCTGTAAATCTGCTCAAGGAATGGAAAAGAATTCCATATTTTTAAAAAGTGTCAGAGGCTGTATTGTTGCTACCACAGACAGGGTATGCTAAGAGCTCTTCTGTCCATGATTACATGCCTGCCTCCACAAGGACACAGTGCCACCAAACAGGCTGCAACTGAACATCTCACCTTAGCCCAGCAGGGCTGCAAGAAAATTTGATGCAGGCAAAACACAAAGACTGCCTGCAGCTTCTGGCAGAACTAATGCAATAGACTGAGATTAGGTGGAACAGAGAGCCCAGAAAAGGGCTCCTCTCTTCAGTTGCTCCTCATTTTCTTCTCACTCTCATCTCCTTCACCCAACTTTTCTGCTCTTGCAAATCTTTTCCAGTTAGTTTTTTCTATTCTTCTCAGTCATTTCTAGTTTGAACTATTTATTTCTTCAATGAATACTGAAATTCTTCATCCTGGTAGAAATTACTAATCACAGATGATTGCAACTGCCACCTCAAAAGTGGTTTAGGTGTGTATGGGCCACAAAGCTTCTCCACACAAAACTCAAATGAGTCTTAAAAAACAGACAAAAAGATAAAGAGGCTTCAGTAAACACTATTAACACCAATCCTCTTTGACCTGGTGTCTGACAGCTCATATATTTTCCACAACCCAATAAATATATTGTGGATTTTGCACAGAAGGGTTACCACATTTGCTACCTCCGAAGATGTGTACCTTTTTCCACAGGGCTTAACTTAAATTTTTTTCAGGTGTTAGACAAAATAAAAGCACGTTTGTGCAAGTACATCAGCCCATATTTGCACCTGCTTTCAGGAATCCACACTAGAAAGCACATAGTGCATTCCTGAAAGATTAAAACTATATGTGAGTGAGCAAAACAAGGGCCAATTGAAGCCCATATATTGGCAAATTACCCAAAAACAAAGTATCCTCCAGAGACTGCATGTGCCTACTTAGGTCAAATTAACCCTCAACAACAATAAAAGCATAACAGTAAGAGAACTTAAAGCACTAGCAATCTCAGGAGTCATAAGCTGATCATGTGTGCTTTTACAATGATGGTAATTTTTTCTTTATCTTGTTGCTGGTTTCATGTTACCCTGTACATTGGGAGGAGACAAAGACCTCACAGCTTTGTGCCACCACATAAAATCCAAACAAAAGTCACATCAGTTAGGGGATTGCAGAGTGTATGATACATAGAAAAATGCAGAAAAATACTTAAAACACCTGCACATTTGGGATGAGGATCCCACATAACACAATTCACTGACAGTCCTGGAATTGCTGCTAAGACCAATTTTGCCCATGGAGTGCTGTGTAAATCTAAGTATTACTGTTACATTCCTAAATGGCATCTACACAACATGTAAAAAATTGCTTTTGTAGAAATTGCTAATATTTAGAAAACAAAACTGAAAACATCTGTTTAAATATTGGCACGATTTTCCTGTATTTTTCCACAATTTTGTCCTCAAAAATTAGATGCTGTCCAATGAAAATATCTACTTTAAACAATTACTAGTCTTATTCATAACCTGACAAGGATATTAGCTATTACATGAATGTCATCATTTCCTTATAAGGCACACTGTTTTTAATCACAGCTAAGAGTGTTCACCTGCAATGATTCCAAAATTTAGAAGATTGTCCAAGACTATTAGTAACAAGTTAAATTCCACCAGAAACTTGGACAGTGTCTGAGCAGAGTTCCAGACATCAGCATGATGCTACATAAACTCTTCTGGAATCTGTTCTTTTTGCCTCCTGTTAAATTCATAGATATCCTTCATTTAAAGGTCTTGTGCTGCCAATATGAGTGGAATTATTTTTTTCACAAGCAGGCAATCAATGCAACCAACTAAGGGAACAGGATTTACTCCTTGGTTTATCTTTTAAAGTTTATTATTTGGATCACAGTCCTAATAAAGAAACTACTGTCATCATGATTTGAATTCTGCTAGCTATTCACACCTACCCAGTCCTTCTGCAGCTTGTCAGTCTCTGAATAAAGAGGGAGAGACACGCTGGCAAGAACCCTGTTTCCCAGGCCTTCTATTACAATTACAAATACTCTAGTTTATTTTTTAGTACAGATAAGGTAATAGGAAAATGATTAAAAGAGAAAGCAAGGTTAACAAGCCTTGGCAAAGAATATTATAAGTTGGCAAAAAATAAATTTCTGTGTTGAAGGCATGATACTTTCTCTCCAGAAATGCCAGAAAGGGGATGCACTGTGTGCAGATATCTGATTTCAGAGCCAGGTACAGAGAAAACCCCAAGGTGAAGACTGTGAGGGCTTTAGTAGGTAAGTGTAATGTTAACAGCCTCACCTGAAGCCCTAAAGCTTTAACTGATGTACTGATGCGTACTTGTTAACAAAGGAAAACATGATTTAAATCAAATTGAGGGTAGGATATGTGTTTTGCACTGTTACCTTCATTGCAGCAGGTATTTCAGTTACTCTGAAAGAGTCTACAGAATTAATTAGTTTGCATTTTGTTATTCAACAGAAAGATATAGTTTTCATTCCTATCCAGAACTGATTTTGGTCCTTGCAGCAACTGTATTTTCTTCTGTTCTACTCAAAAAATGTAGGACAGACAATAATAGGTTTTAATCTTCCTGCATATCTTGGAAACATTTTTAAAATTATTTTCTGCCAACCCACTTCTACTGAGAGCTTTCACATGGTTTGCAGCTAATGTAATCCTACATTTTAAAGGGGATGGATTACAGAGAATTATCCTCCCAGTTATATTGCAAGTGGTGAAAGGAACCTTTTTATTTTCCCTGATACAGTTTTATTTCAGAGCAGCAGCCTGGAAACAACTGTGCCTTTATGGTCAGTTTGTGCCTTTGGTCACACCACCATTTGACTAACTTAGAGGAAGAGACAACTTTAGGGCCCCCTTATATTTTTCCCTGTTTCCCTTTATTTCATAAGTAGTAAAAACCCTTTTTTTCCCATAAACCTGCCTTGATGTTATCATGTGATTTACCTTCTCCTTCTGGATTTCATTTCTTTTTTGACTGTAAGTTCATTCAGCCTGGCACTATAATATGCTGTGTTTATACAGAGGTCAGATACAATGGGATCTCATTTTTAGCTGCTCCCATTTCACTTTGTTAACAAAAAGAATAAAAAAATAGCAGCAATTTGCAATTCCCATCCTCTTCTATCTCCCTGTCATGCATCAGAGGTAAAGGAAAGAGTCGGTTTCATTAGATCTTCATTTGCTTTTTCTCCTTCTCCAACCCAGACTCTTGGCATCAAGAAGAGGAATAAAGATACTAAATAGTTCCTCTCTTTCCTACACCTAAATCAGCTTCAGGTAAATCACATGTGTAAATGTGGATTTCACATTTGTGGAAATTTCTACTGTAAGGCACAGGTATTTGGTACCCTGTTCCATTTGCTGGCAAGAAACAGTCTCTCAGTGTTAAGACCCTTACAAAATATTTAGCATATGTCATGGCCAACATATCTTAGGCCAAAAGGCAAAGTAGCACTCTTTTAGATGAAGTAGAAGTAGATGGTGGGAAGGATTGCTAGAGAAAGTCGCAGAAATGTTTCCTTACGATTCCTGCCCAAAGAGCAAGAGTGGTCTTCGTGCTCCTATTTTCATGAAAAAAGGGAGGAGTATTGGTACGTGCAGCCCTCTGCTTTTCCTTGGTTTAAGAAGTGGTGTCACCGTATTTACTTTTGACAAACATTTTTGTTTTGTCCTGCTTTCCTGACTTATTGCAAACACAGATTTTTCAGTGAAAATGAAAACACTGGCATATCAGTGACTACATTCTGGTTTCTTCAGTCAAGGAAGGTGGAAGACACATCTTTGCTGAACCTCATATCAGAATAAAAAAAACCAAAAGACTCAGCCTCCAAGCCACATGAACAACATTTTTGGACAATATGTATTAGCTCAAGAAGCTGTTCCAGAGGTTACACAAGGTTTGTAATCTACCCAACTTCACCATGAAACTACATATCCTAACCACATGCAAAGGCCCCGGCTGTGTAGTAAGAAGTAATGGATTTTTGCACTAAGAAACATGGGATATTACCCAACTATAGAGGATATTGCCTAACTTCTTTTATAGAAATTATGGTACCAAAGATGAAGAGAGTAAGAAAGTAATTGAAGATTGCCCTTCCAAACTTTGAAAAATTACACTCTTTTCAAAATCTTTTACAAAGGTCATTACACGATAATCTAAAGCTATTTCACAACTATTTTGTCCAGTGTAATAAAATAAAGCTGTATAGTCTTCAGCCCTTAAAAAAACAGACTGGTCCAGTCAATAATTAGTCTCAGATAGTCATCTCAGATCTCATCAAACTAAAAGCTGATTTTTTGTAGAACTGCTCAGTTCAGATTTTAAGATAGAGTAGTAGAGTCTGTAATCTAGGCCAACCTGTTGTGTTATTAATGTACTCACTTAAACCAAGCACTTCCATTTTCATATTACTGCTTATCTCCTTGTTTTCCTCTCACAAAGAGAAGAGAATCCTTATTATATGCCATGGAAATAATTTCTAGTTCCTTAGAGAGAGGACCTACTAGATTTTTTTGCATGTGAAAAAGACCCAAACTTACGCACTTGGTGCGCAATATATTCCCAGGCATGCCCTATGCACAAACAGCTGCCAGCTTATTTTGTATGAAAGCATAAACTACAGCAGATTGTTTGGATGTAGCCAAAAAAGGCATCAATTGCTGCTTGTGTTCAGTAACCAAAAAAACTTAGTTCAGCTGATTAGAGCATGGTACTTATAAGACCAAGATTGTGGGATCAATCCCCATATGGGCCATTTACTTAAGACCTGGACTGGATGATCCATGTGGATCCCTTCCAAGTCAGGGTATTCTGTCAATCTGTGAAACCCAGTAAAAATCAAGGAAAATATACATTTAGTATACAATGATTTCCAACAACTGTATAAATCAATGCCAATGTCAAAAGCTAAGAAAATAACATTTCCTGGTCTGTTGATCAAAGCTATTGTTTAAAAAAAAAATATATATAAAAAAAGACAAGGCTATGCCTGGAATGCAAACAGCAAATCTTCCATTCTGGAGTGTCAGGTGTGCTACCTAAACATTATAGTGGCCACAAACACCCGTTTTATTATTGCTCAAGCATAATATTTGACTTGGACAATTTGAGAGGGAATTAATATAACAGCTCTTTGTTCATATAGCAGAAGGAAATGTAGTTCATCTGTCAAAAAAATTGCTCTGCACTTTCTTGCAACTTGGGGCAGAAGATGATGAACTGGCCTTTTCCTGCCATAAGAATTTATCTGTTTACAAAATGAAACATTTACACTTAAAGTGTATTATGAGCCAGGCTTTTTTCTGCTAGAGAATTTTTGCATCAGTAATTATTTCTTGGAAGTTAGAGTTTAGTTGAAAGCTGCTTAGATGCAGGAAACAGAAAAACACTGGCTTGCTCACCTCCAGGTGATGTTCTTCAACTGTGCCAGAATTCTGTTTGTGCAGCTGCTGTACTGCTTTTAAAGTAGGTGAAGAATGAAATCCTTTCATGACTTATTAAGTTTGTTGTTTTGTATCTCTGGGTCAAGCATATTTTTCTCTGGACTGATCTGGAGTAGATAATTCCAGGTTTTCTGCAGATTATCAATAGCCTGTTCCCACATATCACCAAGACAGTTTGCAAGAGATATTTAATAAACAAAGAGACAGGAAACCCTGATAGTTTCCCAAGTACAGTTCTCAGCATAGTCCATATGAATACTTCTCGATCACCACATACTGGACCAGCCTTGAAGAAAAGCACTAAGCAGAGCTATTTTATAATGAATTGGCTACTTCCTGCCTCAGGGGAACACTCAGTATCCTGAAGGTCTTACTGCCCATATAAATCATGCTGTATATATTATGCCAGGTAATCAGGATGCTGAAGTCATTCCCTTTGGTTGATGAGTCTTATCCATTCAAGCAATTCTGCATTTCCAAGACCTGCTTGGAATCAACCTCAGAGGGGACTTACACATAGATGTGGTACTTAGGGACATGGTTTAGGGGAGGACTTTGGCAGTATTAGGTTTATGATTGGACTTGTTGATCGTAAAGGCCTTCTCCAACATAAATGATTCTATGATCTGACTCAATTCAACCTGAAAACTCCAAATGATTAAGTTTATATATGAGGGATTGTGATAGACCAGTGCAAAATAGCAAACAGCAGAGACCAAAATCTGACCCACAATTCTTAAAGAAAGTATTTGAACAACCTTAAGAATTAGATGGATGATGTAAGTCCACAAGATTTTTACACGTGTTTCTGCAGTAGTTGCTTTAATATTCTTTAATATTTTTATATTCTTTTCCATAAGACAGTTCTATTCCAGTAGTCAGGCACTCATGAACACTACAATAATAAATTTCCTAGCACTGAGCACAGTGAATAAAATAAACAGTTTCAGACTCATGAGGGATTATGATAGATGAATAAGGCAAAAAATAAATTAAAGAACTCCAAAAAATCTTGAGTTTCTTTAAAACAAATGGTGCACAACAAATGAAATAAAAGATGCAAAGATGAAGTCACCAAACATCAGGGTTGGTATATTTTAAAAGCAGTCTTGCAGCCCAGGGGCTAAGGAATACTCCCAGCCATTCCTTGACAGCTGTAAGCAATGGGACATTGGGAATTGAAGACAAAACACTGCTGGAGGGCAGGAGAAATAAGACCAAGCATTTTGCGTTGCCTATGACACGAACCCCATGATAAGCTGAATTTTTTAAGACTGCATTATCACTCTGCTTTTATTTCAAAATCATGTACTTCTTTCAGATATTGGAGAACATACAGAGGACTATCACATAATCTTCAAGTATGTAAAGCTGTTTCATGAACAAATTGCTCTACACTTACTCCAAACTGACCTAAATTTTTATTACTCATCATGGAAATATTTCCAGTGGCTAGTTCTCCCCATCTATAGCTATTAGTCAAGGTGACATAGGAAGTGTTGAAATGGCAGATCTTGTTAGAACACTAATAAGAAAGAAGTTAATAATTCTGCAAGTTAACTTTACGACCAATTAATCATACAGTGTGATGAGTGCTGGAGGCATTCTATTGCAGATGCATATCCTAATTTACCTGCACTAAAGCACACCCCAGGAAGATAGCTTTGTGGTTGAAATATAAAGCATGCAGAGCTAAAAGGAAGTCGCTTTTGGGCTACCAAGAATTCAGGCTATGAAATAAAATCTTTTGCATTTCACAGGTGTTATAGAATGCAGAGCACTCTTACCTCCATGGGAAAGGCCTTAAAATTAACTGTGTGTTCAGAACCACGCTGGTTTTCTCTCCCCCAGTGAAATCGAACATCGTGTAGCTCAAACTCGTGTCCCCGAGGTAATGGCCCCCCTATTAACACTGGGAAAGAAGATAAGTGGTAAAGAACTTGCCTTTCGAAGCAGACAAGCCACTGAACATATTCTCCAAACACAACAAGGAATTTGTGGCAATCTTCTATATTATTAGTGGTACCAGAGAGGAGAAGAGTTACGTTGACAGACTTGTCACCTTTACTTCTGAAGAACCTTGCAGGTACAGAACATTAATTGAGGCAGTTATGAAAAACAGTAAAACTGCTGTCATACTGAACTCTTTGTTTTATGGTGCAGAACACCAAATAAAAGCATTGTACCTTTACCAGTCAGAAGAGGGAATGTTTATTTGTCTTATCAAGACATTAACTGTGTGCTCTAAACAGATGGCAGGGGTTCTGAATTGAACTGGGAAGTAACCTCCAAGTTGTCCAAATGTTTAATTTCCATCACCTGTATTTACTATGGGTCACAGGAATGGATAGAAAACTTTTGATAGCAAATATTTTGCTGGGTAAAGGTGTTCAGTCATATGCCACCTGTCAGGCTTCTGAGATACTGAATGCCTCCACACCAAAATATAATCAAATCTACACACTGGAGCAAAACCAGAATACCTCATTTAAGTAAAAACAGCTTCTAGGCAGCCATGGGTTTTCCTTACTCCAGTTTTTTAAACATCTGGAATTTCTTAAAAGCATCTGTCCACAATCACAACACGTGCACAAAAAAATGTATATAGCTGCTCAGTACTTTTGCATTAATAGAGACTTCCACCAGAAGTAGTAAAAGCAAACAATTGTGAGGCTCAATCTGCTATGGAATTAATCAATGGAAACATTTCGCCCAGGGATTTCTGAATCTGCTTTAGATCAAATATTACACCACAAGCTGGAGGTAACTTCCCACTAAAATCATTGAATATTGGCTTCTAGGCAGGGCTGAGTTTTATTTAAGGGCATTCACAGTCTTCCCCAGAACCCATTAAATTCTAGCTTACATTTCATAGACTTGGAATTAATCTTTTACAATCTCTGATAATTGATAAGGATTATTTAACTGTGTGAAATATAGCCTTAGGGAATTAGTTCCACAATATATAGCTATTTTGACACACAAACTATACCACCTGAGCTTGGAGCACAAGAGGTAGTGTAATACTAAAACACAAGTTAGCAATTGAATCATATTACAACTGTACAAACACTAAACCAAAGGTATGAAACTGTAAAAAAAAAAAAAACCTGAAAGAAAACAGATAAATTATGGTTTTCATAAGCAATTACACTGGAGGAAAAAAAGTCAAATATTCCAATTAATCGTCCTTTAATGATTCTTCTTAACCAATCTAACAGCCATTAGAGTTTCTAAAATGAAATATCCTAAATATAGTTATAGATTCAGATTTGCTCCTTAGCCTTGCTTTATCTATATTCTGTCTATACCTCTATCCCCTGCAAGGAAAATCTACAAATCCGATGAAATCGAGGAATAAACCAATTGAAGTATTTAAGAAATCTGGACAAACAAAAGGAATCATGATACTCAATTAGTGCTTAATTAGGACAATAATAATAAGAAGAAGAATCTCAATTAGGAAAAACGAGCATTTTCTGTTTTAAAATATTGCTCTGAGAAAAACTGTAACTAGAATAAATGTTTTTTATATGATATAGTTCTGGATCTCCAGGAGCTTCAAAGAGTTCATTTCCAAGGCTTCAGTTAGGACACTGATGCCATGATAAAACTATTTCATAGTTGGTCATGGCTCTTCCACCTAATGCACCACACGTATTCCACTATCAAAATGAAAGCAGCTGTGAAAATGTTTGCAATTAAAAATTAGAAGGATTTGGGAATTCCATATGGACTGCATGTCTTGAATTAAAGGATAAAAACATTCAACAGTAATGACAAATTTGTTTTTAACATGCATCTTAATCAGTTTACATTTTTCCATAAAGAACTTTTTCTTTGACTGCTGACATTACAGTAGATGAGGATCTCTTGCACATTAATTGGACAGAGTGTCAAAAGCATCCAGTGCTCAATAGTTCCCAACAAAATAATCTGGCTAAATGGATTTGTCATCAGAGATCTCCTGTGAGAAAAAAAAAACTGCAGGAGTTTCTGCAAAATGGACAGAAATACTAGGCCAGGTTCAATCACAGCTTATTAACTCTTTGCTCATCTTGGTAGGTTTAATAAATGTTGTCTTCTCCCTCCCAAATTATTCCCACTTTACAAAGGGAAAATGGGAAATTATGTAACATTAAATTTAAGGAAAAGCTGAAACTAAACCAAGAGTTCCTAAATCATAATTCTATACCTCAGTCATAAACTTTTTCTCTATTTTACATTTTTCTTATAATTCAAGACTTATCTGTCTGGCATCACATTGCATTCAAGTGTAAAAGAAGTCGTCTCTTTTTTCTAATTCTCTTAATGGTTTTGCAAAGGCATTTAGGTGTGTTGGTCCCATCTTATTAATCACTACTAAGTTAGAAACTGCCCTTGGGAAAGGTAGGATGGAAGCAGTTGCATTTTGGCATACAAATGATGAGGTCACTTGTGGTCACTCTCACTTCCTCCACAGGAGAATTCAAGAACTTCTGATCCTGCAAGGAGAACCTTATCCCTTAGGAAAAGAGCTCTGCTTCTGATGAAGGCAGTAAAACTGACTGGAAGTACAACATTTCTCTTTTATTGCAAATCGGCAAAATTCCATGGAAAGAAACGTTCTGTGTAACAAAAATACATGGAAATTGTCATAGAAAGGAAATTGTAAAGGAAAGCATCATTATTGAGATAATAAACCCTTCCTTTTTAAAAAGCTGTGTGAAACTGAACTGACTCCCTCACTTAGCACAGCTGTAGTTCCCAGTACTACTGAGTTCTCAGAAGGAAACAGAAGTTGGAACGTCTCATGGTTTGACAATGTTCAGCTGTTTAAATGCCCCTAAAGGGCTGTTACTAGCTAAGACTGGTTGGAATAACATGGAAGCTCTTCCAAACACATGGTAAGAACTACTGCAGTGCTGGAAAGCAAAATGGGCTTTCTTCCTCCCTACTTTCTTGCCTCCTTCACACAAAATAGTTTACCCAGATGAAAGGTCTGGATAAGATATTGCAACTTCATTTATGTTGGAACTGTTTCCCTTATTATTTTCTTCTAAATCAAATTTGATGAGTGACACCAAAAATGTCACCCTTTAAGAAATGAGGACTGCCTTCTACTTGGTCCTCATCAATATTGTAAGCATGTATAACTGGTGTATCTATCTTAAGCTGTCTAATTTTGTAGGTAGTACCCAGAACCCACTCAAGTTAATGGGAAAAAGCACTTTTAACTTACATGGTCTTTGAACCATGAACAAATCTTGCCAGCTGCACAGAACAGTTTGGCACTACACTGTCTTAGCAATAGTCTGTACTGCTTCTGAGCGCAGACAGCTGTTAATGCCAGTGAATTGGATACCACCACCACAAGATGAAATTCTGGACATGCTTCAAAGCAATCTCACTGACCATCCAGTCTGGCATCAAAATCTGCAACTCCCATTGCAACACTTGCTCTTCTTCCTACCAAAGTCAACAGCAACACTCTCACGGGGCATAGTCCATGCAGAATGGGCACAACGGCACTCAGCTGGGGAAGGCTGCTTTTCCTACACTCCAGGACACGAGTACAGCGAGTCTTCAGGCAACACAAGCTACAGCCGGGAAAATCAAGGCCATGTTTCAGCATACCTGATTTTGACTTCAGGGCAATCTGAATCGAATGCCCGTCGTTGATCACTTCACAGTCACGACACACCACGTAGTTCGGTGACAAACGCACTTCCAGGAGCGAGGGGTCATATTTAGCTTCTCTTGAGTTCAAGTTAATGGGCGACTGGTACTCCCCGTTAGCATCGGGGAAAATCAGCCCCCACTCCACTCCTGAGGCACAAGGGAAAAGCGGTTACGGGGGGACCCGGCACCCCGCGCCGCGGGTCAGGCAGACCCTGTCCCCGGCCGGGGACGGGGCTGCTCGGCCGGACCCCGCGGCTCCGCGGCCGCCGCCCGGCGCTGCCCTGCCGCCGGTGGGGATGGACCTGCTGCGGGACGGGACGGCG
>VZRH01005110.1:2286836-2302974 GCA_013397555.1 Urocynchramus pylzowi | reverse complement strand
CGCCGGGCAGCGCCGGGAGCCGGTCGCTGTCCCAGCGGCGCGACGCGGCACGGCGAGCGAGAGGTGAGGTGGCAGCGGGCGTGCCCGGCGGGACGCTGCTCCTGAGCCTCCCTGCGTCTTCCTCGCCGTCCTCCGCAGGCTGCTTCCCTAGCCTAGCCCGGGTGGGTGGGTGTCTCCACAGCTCCAGCTGCCCCTCCGGCTGGGCACAGGCGCTCTGTGCACCCGGGACACCCAGGGAGATCAACTCTAACAAGGGCAAAACCCGGCCACTGGGGAGGAACAATCCAGGCGCCGGGACAGGTGGGAGACTACCTGACTGGAATGCAGTTTGGCATTCGGTGGATGGGTCCCACCCACTGTGAATCCTGGGAGCATCAGTCCAGACATGAGCCAGCAGTGTGCCCTTGATGCAAAGAAGGTGAACGATGCCTTGGGCATCCCTTGGACACCTTGGGAATTGCTTGGGCATTAGGCAAAGCAATTCCAACAAGTTGAGGGAGGTGATCCTGGCCCTCTGGTCAGCACTGGTGAGGACATACCTGGGGGGCTGGGCTCAGATCTGGGCNATTCGGTGGATGGGTCCCACCCACTGTGAATCCTGGGAGCATCAGTCCAGACATGAGCCAGCAGTGTGCCCTTGATGCAAAGAAGGTGAACGATGCCTTGGGCATCCCTTGCACACCTTGGGAATTGCTTGGGCATTGGGCAAAGCAATTCCAACAAGTCAAGGGAGGTGATCCTGCCCCTCTGCTCAGCACTGGTGAGGACACACCTGGGGTGCTGGGTTCAGATCTGGGCTGCTCCAATACAGAGAGACATGAACACACTGGAGAGAGTCCATCAAATGGTCATGACCATGGTTAAGGTGCTGGACCATCCCTGGATGTTCTAAGCTGGACTGTTCAGCTTAGAAAAGGGCAGGCTCAATGGGATCTCACAAATACCCAAAGTGAAAATGCAAAGAGGGTGAAGCCAGGCTCTTCTCAGTGGAGCCCAGTAACAAGACCAATGGTGACGGGCACAAACTGAAACATGGGAAGATTTTTTTTGAACATCAGGAAACAATTTTTACTGTGAGAATGACTAAGCCCTGGCACAGGTTGCCCCAGGAGGCTGGGGAGTCTCCATCCATGAAGTGGATGAAATATGAACACAGTCCTTGTTGTGGACTCAAGCCCTGCTTGAGCAGGTGATTTGGACAAGATGATGTCCAGAAGTTCCTTCCAACATCAGGCATTCTGTGACTCTGTGTTTACTCCTCACTACTGAGCACTGTGTCCCTTCTGTGGAGGAACGGAAACCCTCGGTGAGGATAAGGAAGCCACCGAATAAGGAAGAGACTCCACTTCTGCCCTTTTTGTACTAAAGGAAGAAGTGTGGCATCGATTCCTACTGCAAATTATTCAAAAATTGAGGGTTTGAGGAAATTCTCTCCCCAAGATGAAGATGCCTCAGTTCAAGGTTATGAAAGGACTCTTCATTCTCCTTTGAAAACAGCCGTGTATGGAACTAGAGAATATTCATTCTGTCAGGGGAAAAAAGGACAGAAGGGACCTCTGTTATAGAGATCTCTTCTAGGCAGTGGCCCAAAAACTTGCATCAGTGACAGGAAGGGAAATGGGAACGTTGTACTGGCAGTCTGCAATCCCTGACAGCAATCAGAAAAGGTAACAGAGGCTGTCAAATAGCATTGCTATAATGGTAAGAAGTGTCCTTTGCTTACCATCCTAGTCCACTTAAAGTCAGTGACCAGACCTCCCTGAATTCTGGTATCCTAAGATGATAACATCTTGATCCACAAGTGCTGTTGATCCACAAGGTTTGATCTCAGTGTGGAGCTCATTGTGCTTCAGTGATCCCCAACTCAGCAGCAGGACCTGTGGTTCCTGTGCAGCACTGACAGGGGAGCAGAAATTAGCATCAGTGTGAGTGTGAGATGAAAAAAGAAGGACTGAGATGAAACTTCATTAATGAAGCAAAAGAGTACTGGTTCATGAGCTGCATGCAAGGTGAAAAGAAAATAGGGCAAAATAAGTAGAGTTTACTGGGTTGGGCTTTTTCAAGAGCAGAGAAAAAACACAGATTTCCTTCTGCAGTATCATCCTACCCAAATTACAAGATGGTGTAGTTTATTGAGGAAAAAAAACCCAAACAGACATTTTTCATATATTGAGCACCTGACATCAGTACAAAGAGAAAACTTGGAAATTTTTAACATGCATTTTAGTCACATGAGGTATCATGTTGTACATGCATACCCATCTCCCAGAGCCAACTGGCTTTATTAAGTTGTTAAGTTTATGATCTACTCACTTTTAAAACACCCACCAGCTGCCTCTATTAATGTAGATTTCTTTGAATCATTGTTCAACCACATGGGGAGAAAACAAACATTACCCAAAATTCTGGTCCATCTGACTGGAAATTCATTTTCTTCTAAAAAAGCAGTCTTATATTTTGGAAACAAACCAAACAGTCCTAGGAGGCTGGGTTCATTCCCTTAGTCTGTGAAATACAGTATTTCATTCATTCATGCTCTTTATTAAGTCCTTTCCTGCCGTAACCTTCCTGTGGGATGTCTGTTCTAAAATTTCATGCTTATGAGGGGCAACTTTATCAGACCTGTGAGTTCCTGACTTGTAATAAATACTTTTCATGGCTTTGCCATATATTTGTTGCCCTTCCTTTTAACCTTTCAATTCTTTCCATATTCCTCTGGAAAATTATGCATAGCAGGTAAATCCTTGCTGAATAATTGACATTTCTTTATTCCCATATGTCTGCTGAGTAGTTTTTGTTCAAATATCCTGTTTCTTCCTTAGTATCTGTCAAGCATAGATTAGAGAATCAACAGATTAGATTCCACTGAAGATTCCTGGGACTTCTTTAATAGTGAGGTTTGTAAGTAACAAAGGAATTCGCTTCTCCGCAAGGAAATGGAGCATGGGACTGAGCCCTCACAGTAAACTCCAATGACAAATGTGGATATTGACCTTACAAAAACGGATAAAGATGGATGTGGATATTGACCTCTGCACAAACCAACTCATTCATTTATGGACCCAGCTTCAAGTAAAAGGGCTGAAACAATCAGATGGAGATAGTGGCATGAGCTAAGGTTTGTTCAAGATCAGTGGGATTTGATCTCCTTTAATGACATAAGCGAACGTAAAATTCTTTAAGTTTGTGTAGAAGCTCCCAATAGTTGAATTTACAATGAAAAGATGTTAAATATCTAACTAGAATACATATAAATGCACTCTTACTCTGTAAAAATGCATTGCCCATGATGTTTGCTACATTGGCTCAACACACTGAAAAATCTATAGGCAGGTATAGTTATGGCCCCCAAGCCAATATTAAATCGTTGAGCAAAAAGTAGGAGAAGCTCAGCCAACACGAGCTTATAAGTGACATAATACCTCATCAACAGAAGCAGGAGCAGGACATCTCTCTCTTGAATCCTGGTTCACCCTTTGATTCTCTGGAACATGCTGACTTCTTGTTTAACTGGGATTAATGATCACACCCTTTGATAGTACCAGGAGTAAAACGCTCAGGCACAGATCCAGGGCTTAATAGTTCCTCTTTGAACTCACACAACAGTAGTTCAGAAGCAGTGTAGTCTCTGACATTGCTTTTGTCAAACAAGAAATTCCATTTTGAAACATGGTTAGTATAACACTTAATCCTGGTGAGATCCCAACCAACTGTTCTTCTGTTTTCTATATCTAGATATCCTTTTTTGTTCTACATGATTTTTTCTTTTTTTCAGAAAATAGATCTTCCCCAAACACCTTAAAAAGTATATACTGGGAAAACTGGGCCTGAACCAATATTCTCCATCTAAATGCTGAAAAAATTTGTATGTGACAATTCTCATTAATAACTAGCAACATTTTTTTAAGATATTACATGTCCACAACTTTACTTACTGCATTCACCACTCTGAAAAGGGAGAGTCCAGTGCAGAGAACTGTACAGGTTACTAAGAAATCTATAGGAAAAAAGAAAAGCAGAATTACATACAAGTAATTTTAGACTATACATTCCTACCTGCATGATTCTTTGCAGACACAGCACTGACAGTTATTTCCTTGGTGCAAGGGATGAGAAATTCAGACTCTGAGATGATCGTATTTCCTGTATTATCCACTTTTTTCTTTATTACGTTGCTGCCAACATAGAGTAGGTGAGGGCATGCAGGATTTAATATTTTGACAAGGAGGAAATTGTTCTATGGCATATTAGAGCATTCCATTTGAGGCAATTTAGAGTCTATTTATGCTTCTGCAAGCCAGATCTCTGCTCTTGCCAAGGTGTCCTGAAAGAAAAGGCAATGTCCATACAGCAAGACAGGCAGCTGAAGGGCCCTGGAGCATCTAGTTTTTCCAGTGAATAGGGCTTCCTATTTTTCTTCCTGTGTTGACTATGAGGTTGACCAGCAAATATGTCCCACGTGGTCTTGTTTCTATCTTTATTTCATGCCAGATTACGCTCTCAAAGAAGTTTGATTCTTTTCCAAGTTTAGAAGTGTAAGCACAGAGTTTCTTCATTTGCACTTTAAAGCACAAGCTTATATGTACCAATATTGAAAATCTCTCTGCATGTTTTAAAAGGAACCAGTTTGTTAGAAGGAATAATGTTCCAGTATTCCTGGAATTATAATATTTGCCTATTTTTATTTTCTTCATCTGCAGTAATGCATTACAGAACGGAAACTTGGTTGCGCAGTTCAAACAGGCCAAGATGAAAAGGTAAAGGGAGACCATTTCCAATAAAGAGGCCATTTATAGCAAAAATAAACCATTCACAGTAAAAGACACTGTATCTTTGCAAGTCAGGTTTACATTGGCAAATGCCATCCTGCAAACATTGCAAAAATATGTCAGCTGAATCCCAATTTCCCCTTACATCTACACCAAAGGGTGGTTTCCATGGCCTTGTGTGTTTTTATGGTCTCTAAGTGTAAATTTGTGTTTCCTGCTTTTGCCAGCTAATAGGACAGCAGACTGTCCTAAACACACTTCACATGTTTCACTTTACAATATGCATGTTTGGGGTGGGGAATTTAAAGATCAACATAGTGATCTGCAAGTGTGTACAGACATTTTTCTGCAGTATAGTTGTAAACCTTTTACATGCACAAGAGATGAGGGGAAAATGGAAACAAGCCACAAACCTATGGGTATAATTGGTGTGTATTCTCCCAGTGTTCAAATGTGTAAAACAGGACTATTATGGCTGCCCCTGAGAATTCAGACATACAGCTTGAGGACACTAAAACTACAGGGGGATAGTGTCAAGCTTTTTAAAGAAAACACAGGTACTAGGAAGTCATTTTTAAGGACTGAAAAAACTACCATCAAAAGGGAACAGAAGAAATAATAATAAAGTACTGTGTATTTAAAGGCACGCTAAAAAATTTAGAGAGTAGTCTATCTAGTCTGCTGGAGCATTTCCTTTCCCCTAAAAGGATCTAGCCCTGGAAAAAAAAAAAAAAAAAAAAAGGGGGGAGAATTACAAAAAATGGTAGATACAATAGGAATTGCTGATGAAGCCCAAAAGTAAAGTGAATTCCTGAAGACAACAGAAGACTAGAAGGGAAGTGAGTTTTTTTTCTGTTACCGGGCTAAAAGGAAAAGGCAGTTAAAGGATGAAATAGGATTTTACAGAACGCAAATAATAATCAAGGGCCCTGACATGGCAAAACTCCTATTTCTTTATTTCTTTAGGAAGGAAGCAAAACTAATGGTACACCCAGATGCAAACTAAAAGAAGAAGATGGGAAGCTCAGGGGGGAAATCTGCAATAAGAAGATGATAAATATGTATTTACCTAGCTATAATAATTTCAGATCTTTAACATTATATGAGATTCTTGAAGGATTATGAATTTCATCTAATAGCTATTGAAAAGGAGTGTCTCTTTGTCAGAAGAACTGATAGATGTTAAATCCACCACTTGCAAATTAGATGTTTCAAAGGGAAGCACTGAATCAGGGAAAGATATAATACCTTCTACAGTTTAAAATAAAAGGAGAGGATTAGCTAAATAATGGGCCTGATCATTTTTTCACTAGAAGAGCACAAGCAGGTGTTGGCTTACAGGTGTTGGCTTTTCAGCTGGGAAGCTTGTGAGAAAGAGGAAGCACTGATCAGCATGAAGTGGCAAGGAGATAACAACGTATTTGAGTCTGTAAAATGATGGTGAAAGGAGTGTCAGTTCATCATTCATTCTACGAAGTTTCACTTATCAATGTGCCAGCATCCATAGCTGGCAAAGTGCTCATGTGCCCCGTTCTAGAAAAGCTATGAAATCATACATTCAGAGCATAATCTTCTTCCTATATCACAAGTTATTACATTTCATGCAATTGCTCATGTACTAAGTTAATTATTTGGCTATCAATAAATACTAACTTGTGTTTAGCCACAGCACATTTTTCAGAAATGTCTGACCTGAAGACATCAAGACATGAAGAATTCATTACTTTGAGAGCTCATTGCAGTGGTTAATCTCATTCAGTGTTAACTAATGGCTATTCAATTCTAATTTGAATTTTTCTGGCTTTAACTCTCAGCCACTAGTTCATGTTATGCTTGTTTGCCTTGACAGGAAAGCCTTTATTGCTTTGTGTTTTTTCTCTAATATACTCACCTGTGTTAGTCTGGTCACCTCTGTGAGATTTAAACAAAAGGAGCTTACTAGAGGGTTAACACAGTAGAGGGTTAAAACCAAGGTATCTTGGGTTTAGCTTTTTTCTGCACATTTTCCCATTTTCCATATTAAAAATACAGACACTGGAATTCTCTTGAGTAGCTCTTGTTTCACCTCTGTGTACTCATTTATTTCTTTTTATCTGCACATTTCAGATTCACATTAGTCTTTTTTTTGCGGTTGAATCAAATATTGGCTCTCTTGTTTGTTGTGATTTAGTATAAACATTAAATCCTCTTTGTGAGTCAGGGTATCCAGGAGCCAGTCTACAGAATATGGACCCAGACTGCATTATCATTTTATGTTTTGTTGACCTAAAATGCCATTCATTTGAATGAGCCCTAGTCTTCCTTTTTAATCAGTATATTGTACATTACTAAATTATATGCCTCAACAAATCTGTAATCTCATTATAGGTTTTTTTGAAGAGACACACTCCTAGTAAAACTATTGTCACTAGCATTAGTCCTCTACATCAAGTTTTATAACTGTAGTCCCATATTTTTAGTAGTTTTCCTGCTACTTTTGTCAAACCAGAGAGTAATTACCTAAATTATCTCATTTCTCTCCTTTTTTCTTTAATATTTACATAATGCTAACATTATTTATATCTTATAACATTTTCCTGTATTTGTTAAAAATTTGCAGAACAGACTGAGGATCTGTTCAGCCAGTTCTTGTGAAACTCCAGGGTTCTGTGAGAACCTGGTAAGTACCTATCTCGGTACATACATTTAAATCATATTTTACTTATATAAAATATAAGTACTTATTTTACTTATATAAAATACCACTTAGTTATTAATAAAATGAAAACTTCTTTAACCACTCATGATGTAAGCAGATCAGATTCCTCCCCAAAAATAAAACCCGTAAAATATTTATGAATATTTTATCTCTTTATCACCATCAAAAAATGCGCAGTAATGACTTTGAGTTTCTTCTCTAATTAATGTAGTTAAAAAATTGTTACAAATTTGTGTGAAACCTGGTTATTGGTTTTTCCTAAAGTATACATCAACATTTTTATAGCTTGAAATTTCTACTGCATATCAATATTTGTTTAGTCTTTTTCTACTTATTTCTACTCATTTTTTTTCTATTCACCACTAAATCAGAACCAGATTCCAAGTACTATTGCTCTATTTTTGGTTACAGAGATGTGTCACATTTCATAGTCAGTAAAGAGCTCCCTGTTTTCATTGACATTTTTCTACCTTTTTCCTTTTTAGTCATGCTGCTTGTAATCTTAGTGACAGATAACAAACTGTGTGATTTCCATGTATATACAACAGGAAACAAAATATGTGGAAAGCAGTTTGCAGTTTCAAAGTCCAGTGGCCAACTGCAGATAATAATTATGAAGGAACAAATACTTAAAAGGAGAACAGGCAGTAAATGACAGGCAGTGTGTCACTGTAATGCTGCTAGAGAGGCTTTTAGCTCACATCCTCAGTCTAGCAATTCAAAACTGATAATTGGAACCTTGGAAGAGGAGATATTTCCATTCAGATTTATGTTTTACCTATCATTAATCATGTGTCATGTAGCCAGCTACAAAAAAGCAGCTGATTTTGTTCTAATTTAAATGTTTTGTATAGAAACTTTGAACACTGATTTCCTGAATTCGTATTCTTCCAGGGTGATAATATCATTGAAAATAATGCAGTACTTGGCTCAGATTACATGTGTGGTAAAAAGAACCACAGCCTCAAAAAACTGAGATCTTGCACAGACTCAGAAATGTTCCTGTTCAGAAATGAAAAGGAACTGGTAACTTTCCAAGCCACTGAACAACTTCAAACAGCTACCATTAAAAATAAAAATACTTTCCCACACTGAATATGAAATATTTTCCAAAATGCTTCAGATATCTGTGCAGTAATTTAGAGCCATGCAGTGGCACTAATACTTTATCAGTGTCCTACAATGCATCTGTGTACTTCAGTTTTGTACAAAAAGGGCAGGAGGGAAAGCATCAGAGAAGACTTCTTCACTAAAAAGAAGAGTTTGATATCAGACTTTTTATTCTTGTGATTAGATTTTGTATTACAGTCTGCACCCTCCTGTTTAAGAATCTGAAAACAGGCATTTTCTGGTTTATATTGAAACATGGGAGTCTTGAATATCTCTTCAGCTGCTTCCTAATGTTTGTTCCACAGGAAGGGAGTTAATTCGTAGCATAGTGTGCTTTGTTGTATCTGCATCAGCAAAGCAGATAAGCTCAGCCTCTCTTCATCTGAAAAAAGGAACAGAGGAGTAGCACCACAAGACAGTGCTATACTTCAGGATATTGTGAAGATTTCAGGCAACAAGACGACTTTCAGGTTAGCAGAAAAGGTCCTCTGCTACTTACATTCCTGTGCTGCTTCCCAAACTGCTAATTTTGGCACTGAAAAACTCTGTATTAGATGTGTTAACATACATTCTAGTGGTGGGTACTCCCTTCGTGCAGAAGATGGCTCTTCACCAGCTGCTCACTGTGACACATGTGGACCAGTGTCACATGGAAGAGGCCAGCAGGGCTTTTTCCTGAAAATCTGATGCTGAGATTTGACTACTGGTGTACTTTGATTACACTACAGTTCTTTCCATAGAGACCTTATCACATGAAAGGGCAGGCTCCTCGTGAGTCCCGGCACGTTTCTTGCTTTGGCAGATCCCTCCTTAGAATTCAGGGAGGCAGAAGATACTTTTCAGGTCACAAACATCATTTATGGCTTCTTGGGAGTTTTCCTGGACTGTCTACACTAGCACTTAGTAGAAGGCCTGCTGCAGTAGGACTCATGGCACTAAATCAAAGCACTGACAAAGCTTCTAAAGTACAATTCTTCTGTGTGCTTCCTGTGAGCACTTTCTCTCCTACCCTCTTTTAACGTCTCTCTTCAGGGCTGAGCTTTTGGCACAGTCATTGACACACAGCTTTGTCAAGTTGTGATTTGCTTAGTAAAAGTGTGGAAATACAGGATTAAAAGCTTGTTTATCACAGAACTTGTTTGCTAGTATAGGGCATCAAAGCAAGTTGTTCCATGGCAGTGCTTTTTCAGTGTCACGGGGAAAGAGAAAACCGTGCCAGACAATGCAGTGCATCAAGCCCAGGAAGCTGCAGGCGTTTTTCTTGTAAACTTCTCCTTTCATAGTCAAAATCCCAGACAGTGCAAAATCCCTGTAGTGTGGTGTTTCAAATGAGGTACAGCAAAAGTGGCAAAAAAAAGTGGGCATGCTCTGCTAATGAGGGCAAATTGTGCCAGCTCTTTCCAAAGAACAGCGTGTTTCCACCCACATCAAACCTGATGGATGTGGAAAGAGAGGAGAGAAAGACTATAGTGCTGTTTGTTCTTTCCTGCTCACCTCAGTCTGGCGTCTTGTAGAGACCATGGATCATATTGTGTCTGATCTTGCCCCCATTTAAAAAGGACACTATTTTGTGTGGAAGTTGGATTGCCTAAGGGGGAAAATGGCAGTAGTCAGATTCTCACCACACACCCAAACATAGTGTGCTCTCAGATATTGCCGCTGGCTTTAACAGCAATAATACGATCGGCAACAATCAGTTTGTGGCCTTCATTAGGTTCAGGAGCCTGGCTGTTGTAAATTGTAATATTTTACAGCTCCTATTCAGGGTATTTATATGCAGTTTCAGACAGTGCTGCAGTGTATGGAGAGCATCCATTTGGAGGTTTCCAGTTTATAACAAATTTTGTAGTTTATATAGCATTCAACTACGCCAGACATTTTTTCTAGTATTAGACATTTTTTTCTTAAGTACTTTCTGTGGTAACTTAATAAATCATTCCTCATATCCTCATGTTTAAATTATATTCCCATATACACTGCATCCATCAGAGTTGATGAGAGTGCAACAGTGCATGCTCTAACTTCCAAAGAGCTGGCATCTCACACCCTCATTAGCAGGGCTGTATCTAGAAGCTATAAATGCTTTCTAAATATCCAAACAGCACAGCTCTCTGTGACTTATTCACTTCCTGCTTTCCTTCAAAAGCAGCTGAAAGAGGCACTCTGCACCTGCCTTCTCCTTGTGCTGACATCTGTTTTTAAATGAGAAAGGAGGCAATGAATGTTAAGCTGAAGGGACTTTATTTATGATTGCAAAGATTCTCAGCTTGAAGAATGAGTTCAATTCCAGTGCCTTTCACCTTCCTTGCTACACAGAGAGACAAAGAGAGCATTCATAGACATAACACATGTGACATGGGGTAGTCTAATGGCATTAGAACAGTTCAGTGAAACATTAATGAATTTACAGTGATGACAGCACAACAGTGCCAGAATCTAATCTGCTCTGAGCTAAGCGGTTTTCATAAGTAACCTCAAACACAAAAAGCCAGTCAGGACTAAAATCTTTCCTTTTCTGACAAAATATAATGAACTGTTTTTCTTTTTAAATCAGTAACCATTCCCTTGGTGTTTCTCCAATCCATGTAATTTCTCAGGTTCTTCTCACCAAGCTCAGATAAGACTGCAGTTTTTCCAAGCATCTGATGGTTCAAATATATTTTTGCCCCTAATCTCCTGTGCTTCATGCTGCTTGCCTCAACAGCTGCTTGGACTGAGATATAGAAAAAAACTTGGACAGAAAAATAGATGGTATGATCTTGCCTACAGCACTACAGCTTTAATCCAAGCTTATATTCACATCCTTTTCTTCACCATTATACCTCCTTGCCGTCACATATCTGTGCTTACTTAAATATTTGAGTCAGGTGGATATGTAAGGTGTTGAGTCAGGTGGATATGTAAGCTGTTAAGTCAGATGTCAGCAAGGTTCTTGAGATGAGGAAAGATGTGAGTGCTGGCTGTTTACACAAGTTTTTGTCTGCCTTCCTGACATCAAGAAGGTTATTGTCATTGACTTAAATTAGCATGGTGACAGAGACAGAAACCTCTGCTAGAATGTCCATTTCCAGAATCCTGAAGAGGAAGGTGTTGGGCATGAGGAGATAAATGTGTGTGGGAGCTTGTCTTCACAGTCTGTCCAGAACAGAGGTCATACTTTAACATCTACAAGATTAGTTATTTCATTGTAGATATCCCCCTGTAAGGAGAACTATGAGTCTGTACTTCAAGCAAAGCAAAGTAGTCCCAGATTTCTAAAATTTCAGTGATTTTAAATATATACCATGACATTTCTCTGAAGAAATAGGTGTTCTTCCAAATGCTATAAAGACACATATTATAAATCACATTGTCCTTTCCAAATGGGTAATGAAACAGACAAGGAATGGGACAAAGAGGGAAATAAGCATTTATGTTTTCAGGGATCTGATAAATCCAACTGAAACTGATTTCAGTTGCTTAAAGAAAGGGAGACTGGGGTGAGGAAACATGCACTGCAGTCTGCAGTGCTCATACAGAATGGGTAAATACAATGAATCTTGCCTTCCTTTAGTGTAATATCAGTAAAACCAAGCAGCATGGGGTGCAGTGTAGACCAGCTAATTGCATAGATACCCCAAAGTCTGGAGAGGCTGAGCAAAGGTGTAGCACAGCAAAGGACTTTGTGATCTGTATCCAAGTCAGCAACAGCAAAGGCAACTTTCATAGCAGGCAGAGTTCATTAGTAGAGCAGTAAGGTGTGAGACTGCACTCCAGATGCACTGGAGCAGTTTCCTTACAGAAAATGTGACTCTAAGGACATTGCCATGAGAGAGGAACTATAGAAGCAAGGCAGAGCAGAAGTGCATCCACAGAGCTTTATTTACTCCCCTGACTGCTTGTCAATGGATTTCAGTGGGAGTTCTCATGTCATCAGGGATTTCTGGGAGAAGACAAATCTATCCTCTTTCTATCAGAAATGCTTTGAGAATCAGATTTACAAAAATGTATTATATAGGATTGATTGCCTTCATTAGCCTCATTTCAGTAATATTATTAGATATAAATCACAAGAAAATTTCTTATGGAATTACATTCTTATTAATATCACAACATCTTCATACCCCCACCAGTTATCATATTCATCTTTCATATGTTGGCAATCCCTATAAAATTAGCTAACTGCACACTAATAGCATGGCTGTATCTTTCATTCTCCCATATGTTCTGTTATCTTGTTTTCATCTTACTTTCTTTTTTATTGGATTGGTTTTGGTTTGGGTTTTTGTTTTTTTTTTCACTTGTCAAATTGTATTGCAGAGCACAGAATGCTTTTTTGGTCCTTACAATGTCTCATACATTAAAAATGCATTAGAGAAGATATCACCTACCTCAATTTGCTTTAAAATGTCTTTTCCTCATAGCTACTGAAAATAAGACTCATTAATGCATTAATCCTAAACAGAGTAAGTGATCTAGGCCAAAATTTACTAGTAAAAGGATGATGTGAAAAAAAAATATAGCTTTCTTCTTATTCTTGGTGTTCAAAACAATTCATTGTTGATAATAGTCATAACAATAAGAGGAACTTGGAGAGAAAATAAAACTACTTTGTTTAATTCAAACCTGGGGAGAAAATTATTTTTCCTAAACAATGAAAAAGCTGCTTTCCAAAGTGGTTTTATCTCTATGGAACTGGTACAGAAGTCATGCTGTTACATACTCCTTCTCTTCTCATACTCCTTCAGTATGTAGAAGGCTGGGGGAGATATTTTTTCACACATATTCCCAGGCCTGCTCTATTCCCTTTGTGCTTTGTGAGATCAGCACAAAAGGTCTAGAAAGTAGGCTGGAAAAATCAGCTGCAGCTTCTCCTTGAGAGAAGGGCTCCCCAGGTGCCTCAATGCCAGCAGAGCCAGCTGTTCCCCACCAGCAGCTCGCTCCTGCTCTCCAGCAGACTGATGGACCAAGGTCGTCACGCTGACTGTGATCCCTACCTGGGGAATGGGAAAGCCCAGCCTCTAGGGAATGCAGCTAAAGCATTCTCCATCTACCCCAGAATCAGGTGCCAAAAGGTCCCTGCTGTCTCCCTGGATGTCAGGATCCTATGTGCACTTACACCCTGCAGGTTTATACATGAATTCTTTCTAACAGAATGTATTAGCAGCAGAAGAGCATGATTACATCCAGACTGTGACGTGGGGCTTCCTACACAGCCAACAGTTTTTGGTTTTTTATATAAGCAATAATTTTGCAGAATGCCTGAGGTTGGAAAGCACCTCTAGAACCCAACTAGGCCAAACCCCCTGCTCAAAGCAGGGTCAACTTAAAGCAGATTTTCAAGGCCATGTCTCACTGGATTTTGAATATCTCCAAGGATGGAGAATCCACCACCTCTCTGGGAAACCTGTGTCAGTATTTAACCACTCTCACAGAAATTACTGGGTTTTTATGTTTAGGTGGATTTTCCTGTGTTTCATTTGCTCCATTGACTCTTGTCCTGTCACTAGGCACCACTGAAAAGATCCTGACTCCATCCTTTTCAATCACCTCCTCCAGGTATTTATTCACACTGATGAGGTTCCCCCTGAGCTTCCTTATCTTATGGCTCAGTCACCCTAATTATCTCACTATCTCAGCATTTCCTGTTAGGGCAGGCACTCCAGTTCCTTAACAATTCTCTTGGCCCTGCACTGGACTCTCTCCAGTAGCTCAACACCTCTCTTGTCTTGGACAGCCCAGAACAGGACCCAGAACTCCAGGTGTGGACACAACAGCATTGAGTAGAGGGGCAGGATCACCTCCCTTGACCTGCTGGCAGCTCTCTTCCTAATGAAGCCCAGAAGGTCCTTTGTATTACAGCTGCTTTTCAGCTGTGGTTGACCCCATAGCTTTTATGGGTACCTGCAGTTCTATGGGTTCCTTTGGCTTGGCATGTCTCCTTTTTTGACCTTCAAGAGGTTTTCAGCAGCATGTTTCTCCAGTCCCAAACATTTGGTATAGCAGCCACTCATTCCAGTTTTCTATCATCTGTAAACTTACGGAGGAAGCACTCTGTCCCACTGTCCAGCTGTCTTATGAAGATGTTAAACGCTTTTGGCCCCAATATCAATCTCCAGTGTACACCTCTGGTGAGTACTGGCCTCCAGGTGAATTTGTGTGGCTGATCATAGTCCTTTCAGCCCAGCAGTTCAGGCAATTTTCAGTCCAACTCAGTCCTGTTATCTCATCTGTACATCACTGATTTACCAGGAAGGATGTCACAGCCACCAGTGTCAAAAACCTTGCTAAACTCAAGATAACAACATACACTGCTCCAACTGATCAGTAGTTTCTTCTTGAAGAAAAGAGTGACATTGGCTTTCTTCCAGTCCTCAGGACCCTTCCCTGATGGCAATTCAAGAAAGGTCTTGCAGTGACATTAGCTCCCTCAGCACTCATTGTTGCATCCCATCAGATTGACTTGTGTTCATTCTAGCTGTGTAAGGGTCCCCTAATCTGGTCCTTCTCCAACAATGGCAATTCCAGATGTTTCCATGTCTCTTAGGGACACAGGGAGATCCCAGAGATCCCTGAAGGTTGGTTTTACCAGTAGAGACCAATGAGAAAAGAGCACTGAGTACACTGGTCTTTTCTGTGTCCTCTGTCACCAGGTGGACTGCCCTGTTCAGCAGCTGGCCAACATTTTGCCCAGTCTGCCTTTTGCTGCTGATGTACCTGTAGAAACCTCTCTTTTTGCCCTTCACGTCTCTAGCTAGATTCAACTCCAATTGGGCTTTGATTTTACTGACCTGAACCCTGCATGCTTGGTCAGTGTCTCTGTATTCCTCCCATATCACCTAACTACTTCCACCTCTTGAATGTTTCTTTTTTACCTTTGAGCTTACTGTTCATCCATGCAGGCCTCCTCCCACCTCTGTTTTACTTCCTGCAGGTGGGGATCGACAACACTTGAGTCTGGAAGGGTTGATCCTTGAAAATCAGTCAGCCCTCCTGAACTCCTCCTCTCTTCTGCAAGAGGGTGTCACATGGGATTGTCCCAAGCAGGTCCCACTGTTTGCTTTCCTGATGTCCAGGGTTGTTAAATTGCTGTCTTCTCTCAGTTCCGTCTGCTTCTCTGAGTTCCATCTGCTCCTGGCATTCATACTCAGGGGTCTGTGCTGGGGCCAGTTCTGTTCAATATTTTTATTGATGACATGGATGAGGGTGTTGAGTCTTTCATTAGTAAATCTGCAGATGACACTAAGCTGGGAGCGTGTGTCGATCTGTTGGAGGGTAGGAGGGCTCTGCAGAGAGACCTGGAATGGTTGGATGGATGGGCAGAGTCCAGTAAGATGAAGTTTAACAAGTCGAAATGCCAAGTCCTGCATTTTTGCCACAAAATCCCCTGCAATGTTATAGGCTGGGGATGGTGTGGCTGGACAGTGCGCAGGCAGAAAGGGACCTGGGGGTACTGGTTGACAACAGACTGAACATGAGCCAGCAGTGTGCCCTGGGGGCCAAGAAGGCCAGGGGCATCCTGGCCTGCATCAGGAATAGCGTGGCCAGCAGGAGCAGGGAGGTCATTCTTCCCCTGTACTTG
>VZRH01005110.1:2237895-2286554 GCA_013397555.1 Urocynchramus pylzowi | reverse complement strand
CTCAACCAGTTCATCTCCTTTTGTGAAAATCAGATCCTGCAGAGCATCTCTTCTCCTCACCTCCTCAGTCACCTGTATCAGAATATTACTATTAGTATTGTTATTATTGTTATTAATAATAATATAATCTATTGTTATTATTATTTATTATTATTATTATTATTATGTAATATTATTTTCGCATTTCTGTCTATCAATGCACTCTAGAGGCCTCTTTGATTGCTTTTGTCTAGCTGTGTCCAGCCATTGCAGCACTCCAGCCATGTGAGTGTAATTTGCCTCTTAATCAGAGATTTCAAAAATCAGGCTCCATCTGCTGAAGAATCCAAAGGTAAGAATTTTCCCTTTTTTTTTCTTTTCCAAACACTTGGCAACTAACAAAAAGTCCATTTCTCAGTACCATTGCAAGCACGTGTGTTATGGTCAAATATATCCTATGTTACTGTTAGTTTTGTAACAAAGAAATGTTTCTATCAAAAGGTGCTTATCACCAAAATTAAACACAATTGATAAATAGCTTGCTAATATTTTTCTGTGAGCCAGTTTTTAAATGGGTCACATTGTTCTTTTCTTTGCTAGCAAACCTAAAATAGAAGTTATTATATCAACAGTGGTTTGCACATAATAAAACGCTATCTGAAATTTAGTTCAGTAATGTTTTCACGTGAAAATTAAGGCTAAAGTAATATTGTTATTGTAAATTATCATAGTTTACTTTTTATTTTTCTATTTAGAATCTATATTCTTGATAGTAAAAAACTGCAGTTGGAGTTCTGAACAGAGAAAATGATCTTTTGGTACTGGCAATAAGAAAAATAAATATTCATGTTGAGAGTATAACATTATTGAGACTTCTTTTCCCTTCATGGGCCAAATTCTCTGCTGGCATATTTGATGCAACTCCACAGACTCCACTGGGACTTCAATTTTTGTTACAGAGAACACGGGACATTTTTTATTATTGTTGTAATTTTGTAAAAAATAAGGATAAAATTGAAATAGAAGCATTGACAGCAATTTTTTTCACAGATCTTAGATTTGAGAGGCTATTTATGAACATCAAGCTGTGGTCCATTTCTCCCTGGAGTATCATGCAGATGTGCAGCCGCACAGCTGCAGCTCTTCAACACCAAGGGAAGTATGAGCTATCCCCAGACACCAGTAAAAAGCCAGGCACATGCAGGCCACACAAGGTACACAGTGCCATCCAAGAGTCACCAGCACCTCCAGGGGAGGGGTTTTTTTATGCTTACTGTGGAACACTCTGAGAAAATGGAAACTGAGATGTGCGCAGGGTGCAAGTTGTTTGGCCCAGCTCAGATTTGTGCATCACATCGGTGCTGGTGAGGATTGTGCTCAGGCAATGCCCGTGAGGCTGTGGAGAAATCCTTCTCAGAGAATGGATTTCCTCACTCCTGTGTAAGCAGCTTCTGTTCCCACTCAGCCCTCAGTTCAGAATTAAAGGGCAACTCAGGGCTCCACTTTGGTGGCTGAAGTTAAAAGTAAGACTAACATTGTCAAAGCCATTTGCAACAATGAAAAGCATAATGAGTGAAAATAAAGAGGTCTTTACACCACCTGCTGAGGAGAGGGGAAGTGCAGGAGAAAACAGACTCAAGTACAAGGTCCTGACTATTTCTGGCACCATGTGTTAGACTCTGGGGATTCTTCAGAGAGGTGAACTTCACTTGCACTGAGATCAATGAAAACCTGCGCATTCAATCTGTTTCTCTTAAAAAAATAACCCTGAGTCTCTCCAGTGTGCAAGTCAGAACTGTCTGAAAGTCACAGGGAAATGAAGGGCTGAAAGGCTAAGAGTTTTGTGCTTCTTTTTCTTTTTATACACTTTTTATTCCCACAGATCCTATGGGAAGCATAGGACTTCAGCACAGGGACAGCCAAAAAGATTCAGGGCTGTTAAAATAGTAGCTTGTTTAAATCCCAAGGTAAACTAGTTGTGCTAAATTAATCTGTGAACCCTCACATCAGATCTAGAGCCTCTGAGCAGTACAGATATTTTGAGATGATCTAATTGTGGTTGGAGATAAGGGAGAGTGTGGGCACGAGTAACACACTGTGCTGTGTGTGCTGCAGTGGGGTTAGTACACAGCACAGGGCAAAAAGTTGGCATGGGCAACACAGCTAGAACACCAGGGAGCAAAGATATCTAGGCATTTCTAAAAATTAGTTGCTGGAATAATCATAGAATAGCAGATTTGAAATGCTTGCTAGGAAACTGAGGAAGATGTGTAAAGAAAAACTGTGAGGTTTTAGAAGTGGTGGTAGGATTAGAAAGAGCAGGGAAGGGTACTGTTGCCAACTAATAGATGAATAGACAGGAATTGTCTCTTGTGGGAGGTTTTACAGTTCTTCAACAGGAATCAGCTACACCCTGGGTAGCTTTGTTTTCTAAACTCAGGCAGGACCAGTTAACAGTGCCTCTCACCAGAGTGAATTAGAGTATAAAAGTACTGCCATCTTTAATATGTGTTGGGAAGCAGGGGACAGGATTTGACAGGTGAAGGCTGCGCCATGGGGCTGAAGGAGAGGAGCATTTGGGGAACACCAGGGTCCTTCTGGACAACGCTCTTTTATGGGTCTGGAGCTGTCAGATGCTGTGGGGTGGGAGCACTACATCCATCCCCACTCACACCCAGCCTAACACAGCACCCCAAAACACCAGAAACCATCCAGATATTGCCAATACAATCACTAAAACCAAACGAGAAGGCAACAGAGAAGACTTCTAATGTACTGCTGGGAAATGTGGAACACGTAGTATATTGCTATATCCACCCTCATTGGGTGGATGACATTTAAACACTGAAATGGATGTTTTTCAGAAATTCTGGACAACACTTTTGTTTTTACCCCTCTGCACAAATGGTGGAAAACATTTTTTTTAAACCTACACTGCAGACAGAAAAAAAATGAATAACAATTTCAGTGTTTCTGGCTCCTTCAAGATGTGATTGATCATGGCATTGTCACAGGTCAAACTCTGCCATAGAAAACTACAGATAATCTTCAGCTGCATTTCCTAAACCATTAATAGGATAGACAAGGCTAAGATAACAATGCACAGTTTATTTTCCAAAAGCAGCTGACAGGAGGAAATGGATACCAAATGAATTAACTCATTAGAACAGTACGGCATATTTGGAAATTCAAAACAGACTGCCTGGAATGATTTAAATCTATCACAAGGTTAATGTCAGTCCCTTGCTTAGGCGCGTCAGTGTTGTAAACTAGTGATCCAGTTTTAGAAAGGTTGATGTGTGCACGCCCTGGGACTTGTGCCTTAGGGTGGCCTGGACTTAATTAATTACATGACTTGAATACCACCTATTGTGGCCCCCACACGTTGCATAATATGTGCAAGGGTTACATTCACACACATGGACACATAAAAAACCACACAGACATGCCAACACTTTCTAATATAAACAAAAAATATTTGTTAGCTTGTTGAGAATCATTACTAAAAATAGCAGGTATCTTAGTCTGTCTTTAAGGAATTGCATCTATATCCAGAGCAAAAACTTGGCAGCTGTCTCAAGGGAGCAAAGTTTCTCTCATGCCTGATTTATAACCAACAGAGAATTTCTCAGAAACTGGGTTTTAACATTTGTCAGCTACAAGTTGTCAACCAAGCCTATTTTCTCCTGGTAAGCTCCCACCTGTGTCTCTTTCATAGTTACAGCAGTATATTTTTAGAAAATTGTGGACTTTTATTCAGCATACCAGACTCCATTAGAGCACTGCTAAGGTAATATCTGCATTTATAGCTGTCATTAATATGGTATTTAAGAGCTTTAGTTGCTTTTTTTTTTCCTTCACAGGGTAATAAGCCATAATTAAAGGAGTCAGGGGCTGTATTACAGAAACATTTGCCACCTCAAGTGTAGCACAAAGATTACTTTGCAAAGAGACAACTGGGAACCAAAGCAGTTCAGAGTATTTCTTCATATATTCATGGCAATAGCACAATGGCACTTGTCATTAAAAGAACAACATTCAAACACAATAACTTGTTCAATCACTGTATCTGAAAATGGCTTAAATTTGATTAGTGTGTGCAGGTAATGGGGACTAGACAACAGCATAGAAACGGTCCTATTGATTTATACCTGAAGAATCCACACACATGATCTACAAGCAGCAGCTGTAAAAAGCTCTTTTCTTTTCTTTCTGTGCAGAAATCACTTGGAACAAGGGTCATCCCAAAACAAAAGCAATTCAAGTAGCCTATCTGAGAGGAAGATGAGGAAGGAAGAAGGAATGAGACTTATTTCATCTTCTGCACTGCAGGTCGTTTTTACGTCATCCCAGATTATGCAATATACCATGGCAGGGACTGTGAAGCATGAGTTCATCAAGAAAGGGCACTTTCATTAGCACTGCTGCAGTGTGTGCTCTCAGAAGTCTGAGGTGGAAATGTCACAGCCACAGACTTCACAGCACCACTGTCTGGCCTGTCTACACTCCTCCCTGGTTATCCAGAGTTATGAGGAAGCGAGGTTAAATGCTTTCACATGAGGTGTGTGTTTATCCTGGTGGCATACGAAGGAGAATCCCGTTAAATTAAGTAGCTCCCTTCTTAAGAATGGCAATTACTGTGAAATACAGATTAAAGTAAGATTCCATGAACTAGTGATCTGATTTCATTTGGCAGTGATGTTTTACAGTGTGTAGTGTCAAACACTATATAATGTCACAATGATAAAGAGAGCACATGAGGATTTACGATGTATAATGACGTGAAATGTCTTTGGTGCTCAAACTCTCGCTCCTTTGTTTGCATGTAAACCACAAACTGGTTTGGCATAAAGCACAAGAATTTTTTCTCATCCCAAAAAAAAAAAAAAAAAGGGGTCAGCAGTACTGGAATGAGGTAAAAGTACAAAGGTAAGGGCAGGACTACTTAAGATCAGGGAATTACTTTATATGGTCACAACCCTATTTTTCCTTGAGTATCAGGATTTTGTATGATTTTCCAATAATCTTCAGAGAAGTGTTGAAAGTCCATTTTTTAAATTTTATAAGTTTTTGTCCTTTAATTGAATTACCCACATACATGTGCTCATGCACACACACACACACATGCACACACTCACACTCTCAAATCCTTTCATTATGCTCCAAAAGGCTTTAGTGGCCCCAAGTCACAACACTCCTGAAATCAAACATGTTGGTATTTTATGGGAGCTATCTTTCAGATTCTTGTAGAACAGATGTGTGATTCCAATTCATGCAACCTGCCAGCTCTGTGAATTGAGGGTCCAAATCAGACATAGTCCTCTTCTTTTATTTTGTTCTGGCTTAAAACAGGTCTCTGAGATTGACTTCATCCATGCAATTGTCCCAAAGAGAATTGCTAGATTTAGCTGACAGATGCAAAAAATCTCATGTTGTCACAGAATTCCCCAGTGTCTACTCAGCACCAGATGTCAAAGAATGCAAATCTACAGCTGGGTCTGGTGTTCATTTGTACTCCAAATTCCCTCCCTCCCAGCTGTTGTTTTCCACTTCCATGTACATACAGTTGAATTTTCAGAAGCAGAAGATAGACACTTATGGCTTCCTATATTTATATGAATATACATGTTTCTTTATTTACCTGGAAAAAAATCTTTTTGAGTCGAATAATGGTGTATTTGTGAGGGTATATTTGAGTATGCTTACCCATCACTACTGAAAACAACTTTACTAATCTTATAAATACAATTTCTTCTCAGTAAGTTCTCTGGAACTGGAGTTGTCTTTCCAAGTAGCTTGGAAAGACAAGCTACTTGGAAAGACAAGTAGAGGTTTAGAGGCACAGAATAGGATTTTCACCCTTGCTTAGGCCTCCTGGGTACCATGGAAATAATAAGCATGACCACAGTAATACAAAACAGAAGACCCATAGTCATGAGGAACTGCAGAGCTGTGTTTATTCAGTCATCTGCGGGGCCCTTTGATGGCTATCCTTTGTGCCCCTCAGGAAAGGAAGTTCTAGCCTGGGACTACAATGACTGGTTTTAAATTTTGCTCTCCCTCATGTAGATATTATCAGCCTGCACAGCTTCTGAAATATTGTCAGACAATAACATGTCTGCAAGAGCTGAATTGATTTTTCCTTTTTTTTTTTTTTTTTCCCTACATAAACTTGGGGAAAATTTGAAATAACAGGTAAGGGTGACTATAGCAGTCTACATTTGTTTTCCTGAGCTTCCTGTAAATGAATTCAGAGGTTCAGAATTTCTAAGGTTCACCTGCAGTGACCTCTAGTGTAGTTTAGATTTCCTTTTCTGAAATGAAGATAGCTTGCATATGGAGACCTTCTCTTTCTGCTTATTTGTGTGATGACTTCAATTCACTGAGTTCTCTGTGGTACAGATATTAATCATAATCTAAGAAATTATTTGGTTTATTATACTTCTGATTTTCAGCCAGTCAAGAAAGTTGGTTTCATCAAGGGCTAAGGACACATTACTGTGTTTAAAAGGGATGAGTCGTAAATGATGGGAGAGGAGGCTCAAAACACAGGCTCAAATTTGAATTAAAAGCCCAAATTAGACAATCACATGTAAATCCCTGTTTTTTAAGAAAAGCATAGCATGCACTTTAGCATTGCAACAGGCCTTATATCAGACATCAGTAGTTTTCCAGAACATTCACCTTTCTGCACTGTTATTATGCCCTCAGCTGGATGGGGATGTTGTTGTTTTGGTTTAACCCCTCTGTATGTTTCAGTGCCTGCACCAAATACAATTCACCAAACAGCACTGTCTCCCCAGCTTCACTGAGACTTGAGCTGGCAAACCCATGCTATGCCCAGCAGTGCTGAAGAGATTTCTCATCCAGTACCTGCAAATAGCACAGACTCACCTCACTACAGCTACCACACACTTCCTCAAGTCCCAGCCTGGCTTGCACACAGCTACCCCAGCTCCTTCTACACCCCTGCTCCCGATGCTCCAAGAGCTGACCCTGGGGTGGGCAGAGCCAGGCCAGGTACCATGCAACCTGCCATCATAAATCTTCACATTGCCAACAAGATTGAATCAAACAAACCTGACTACAAAATGCTGAAAAGTTGCCTAAAGTCACCTAAAGTTGCCTAAGCTGATGCCTGAGTCCTGTTATTGTCGTGAAATGTTTTAACATAACTTGAGTGATAGTTATCAAACAGAAAAGTGGAACACAGACGTAGGGAGAGTCCCCAGGTGTTTCTGGATTTATTAACCATGCCCATACAACAGAGCAATGGTAATGAAAATGTTAAATGTTAACAGCACTTTGAGGAAGTCTAGAAGTGTTTATAACTACTATTATAATATATATATATCCACAATATCCATTTTTTAAGGTATATAATATGTCAATTTAGGAAAGCAGTGATTCAAGATAAAAGTGGTGTTTAATGGTTTTTAATTAGGCACTAGCAGACCTATCCACCTATCAGATAAGAGGAAGGGAGGGAGAAGAGTATAAATACTTCGTTGGAAGTGATATGACCTGGCACAAATAGCCTCTGTGACATCTTAAGATCAAACAGTCCAAGCATCAGGTACATACACTTGAAATCACAAGGGGAAATTTTGACAAGTTGAGCCTGATCTGCATAGCCTGATATGAGCTAGTGTTCAGAGTCACAAAACTTTTATTTAATTCTGATTTTCTGAAGTTTATCCTTCATATATTTAAAAGTATCACCAGGTTGCATTTCCTTATTTATTTGACTTCTAATGCATTCTAGTGACTATATCCCAATGAAATATTTATTTAAAAAATCAAAAATGCATATACCAATTTACATTTTCAGGCTAGTCAGTGTTTGCCTGAAGGATTAGAAAGGAATTACTACTAAGGCAAAAGCAAATATTTTTTAACTTGATGAAGAAATACATGTTCAGATGTTTAAAAATATTAAAACCTAGCCAAAGATGATATTAAAATATGATAATTCATAAAAGCAGTGCTAAAATTTTGAAGAAATATTAAAGAAAGAGGAAGTGCTAAGAAAGGTAGGGAAGTCAGCAAATTTTTCAAATCCTCTGTACTGTCAAATATACATTGAATTTGAGACTGCATGATATTGAGAATTAAACTGTGAGAAGTCAGCATGAAAATGAAGTGCTGATTGTGCCCAGAGTAAAGCACAGGAGATGCACAAGGAAGGGGGATTAAAAGCCTGTCTGAAGTGGTGTTTGGGAGGTTGAGGGGAAACACTGTTCTGAAGCAAGTGGGCAGGTGGGCAGCAGTTAAAAAATAACTGGTGGGAAAAGCAATGTCACCTACAAAAATCATTGGGGAAAAAGGGTTAGACTTTCTTATGTTGCAAAGGTTTTAATTCATAGGAAGCAAATATAGGACATTTCTGCAGTAAAAAGCAGTCTGTCAGAGCCTGCCCCTCATGCTACAAACATCACTTTTGTCAAAGAGGAAACATATGTTCTCAGCCAGCCCCAGTCTCCAGGAGCCAACACGCTGCTGGAGATGGACACTGAGCACACAGCAGGACTGGTGTGGGAAATGGGGCTTGGGCACCACAGCCAGGCTGTGCAGAACAGCCATCCCTGCTCATTCTGAGCTCTCTGGGTAAAACCAAATACCTCTGGATTCATTATAGTGAATGTCTGCCTTATGTTCATTATCATAGAAATTTATCTCAGAAGCACTGCCTTCTGCCTGGAAAATAAATGTTTCTACTTTGCTTCATTGCCTAATAGCTGGAGGAGTCCATTACCTTGGGAAAACAATTTTTCCATTTACATTGACTCTTAAATATTTTATGATAATTTTTCTTTCTAGCTTTCACAGTAAATAAAGTAAATACATGACAGACACAAGATGTTAAATAGTCACCAACGTATGTAATTTAGTGTATATATTGATCCTCACCTATTTTTATCCTGACTTTCTATAAATTGTACTGCTTCTTTTAATTATTTTCATTTACTTTAGACTGTCAGTGCTTAGTTTGACTACCTTTCAGTCTCTATCCTATAAATACTTCATAGTGGGCTTCAGGAGGTGCAGCATTTAAATAAAGCAACTCTGAGTCTTGGATCCTAGTGTTTGAAAGGCATTTAATTACTACTTCTCCTCTGTCAGGATTGTTGCAGTGACATTTCCAGGTAGTACCTCTGCCACTTACTCACTTTCAGTTATTTTGGAATCAAACATTATTTCTATCAGCCTGAAAAACATGGTAAAAGACTTTTCTTAATCATCAAATGTAATACATTCTGTACATACAGCCAAAAAATAATAAATATTAATGCTATCATTAATTAATAGAAATAATAATCCAGTTACATTTGTTGAAAGCAAAGAGCAGAGTGAGACTCTAAGGCACCTCAGGGATGAACTGGTAGACTAGATCCCTGAAAGCTCATTTCTACAACATTGTTTTGCTTTGCCTCCTCTGTTTTCAGGAATCACAATGAAAGAATGGCATTAAGATTATCTGGTTTCCCTTGCATGTATCAGCTGCAAAGAAATGACCAGATGTGTACAAGCAAAATGAGCCAAGACCTACTTAACACAAGAGGAGACTTTCTGGACTGAACCCTTCCAGACTGAGCTACAGGTGACAGGCAGAGACTTTGCTGTGTGTGTAAAGCACAGTCCCCATGCTCGGTGCCATGCAGCAAAGGGATGATGGTTGTAATAGTCACAAATGTTGTGCATTCAATTAAATGGAACCCAAATGCTGGAACATTGTGGGGAAATTATGTCTAGGGTTATTATGGTCTGTAATATCCTGTAAAATCTGGCTTTGGTTTTTGAGTCTCAAAGTGTGAAAATACTTGGAGGAGATGTAGATTCAGAGCTTTTGTGAGTTCTATGATTCACAGACATACAAAATGGATAATGCCCCACTCCCAGGGAAGGGACCACAGTGGATCATCTGGCCAAGCTCCCTGCTCAGAAGGGGTGGTTCCTAGGGCACATGGCACAGGATTGTGTCCAGATGGTTCTTGAGTATTTCCTGTGAGGGAGACTCCACAACCACTCTGGGCAATCTGTTCCAGTGCTGGGTCACCTGCACAGTAAAGTTCTTCCTCATGCTCAGGTAGGACTTTCTGTGCATCAGTTTCTCTGCCGATTGTTTCTTCTCCCATTGCTTGGCACCCCCAAGAAGGGGCTGGATCCATCCTCTCCCCCCTCCCCCCCCCCAGATTCTGGCAGAGATTGATGATGTCTTCTCTCAGTCATCTCTTTTTGAACACGCCCAACTCCCTCAGCCTTCCCACATAAGAGAGATGCTCCAGACCCTTAATGCTTTTCACTTCTTGGAATGGAAAAAAACTTAGGCCCCTTTAAACATTATAATTTAATAACAAAGACAAAAAAATATTTAAGTGTTCCTAGAAAATGTCTTTTTCTCCCATAAAATCTCTCTCTCCAATTTGCTCAAAAACACATTCGTATTCAATAAAATGTTTCAGAAACTATTCCAACCTTTGTGAAATAGATTTACTATGTGTAGGATATATTTGACAGCAATTTTCAAAGGTCAGGATATGAAATCTTATATTATTACAATATATTAACTGTACCCACTGACTACCACTGCCTATACAACACTGAGAAGGCATCACAGCATTAATATATTTTCTTTTAAAAAGAAAATTACAGGTCTTGAGAATACAGTCTTTCACCAAACTACCTTCTTGGAGTCTTGCAACTTAGAAATTTAGTCTGTTTCCAAGGAGTAGTTACAAAAGAGGTGAGATTTAAGGCTGGCTTCAGAACTGGGCAAATAAGCTTTGTTGTAGAGTAAATGAACTATGGGGGAACTGGAACTAGGGAACTTTGAATCAAATCAACTAATAAATTCAGCCAGAAATGGGAACTGGCTAGGGAGAATAAAAAGGTCATAATACTTTAGTTTCATATTTCTTTGTTTAATGAAATTCTTTATTTGAAGGCACTGAATTTTTTTTTTCTTATACCTTTTAAACAAAACATTTGACATCATTTTTTAAAACAACACTTTTTATTACTACTTTTTTATTTTAATAAGATAATTGAAAAGTCCTACTCCAAAATCTTAAAACAACATTTTATCTTTAAAGAAAAAAAAAAAAAGAAGGATCCAAAACGTGCTTCCCAAAAGCCTTAGGATGTTCATGTATGTGTATACACACACCTATATAGATGTGTGTGTATGTGTATATATATATATGTCTCACTCATTTAACTTCTGCTTTCACCAGAAATGTTTGCTCTTCAGACAACTTTCTCATAGTGAAGCATAGGGCATATAATCTGTTGAGTTGTAGCCTGCACTGCAATTGGATTTGCTTCTTAGAATATTTTCTGAAATTCACTTTATAGATGTACATTTTACCTAAATCCCTGGGCCTGTTATCTCCTACTGGCCAACCCTCAACCTTCATAGATGCCTTGTTAATAGAGAGCACAACTACTCAAAAAATTTAACTGGAGTTTAACCTGTTTGAATTTAACTGGAGTTTAACCTAGATTTATTACAATCCCTTAAACAACTTTCAAAAGTACTGTTATTTTTAACACAATACTTGACACAGTTTCTTTTCCTGTCTATCCGTATGGTTCATTTATTTTTTCATTGAATGAAGAGGAATATTTACAGGATTTTTTTGGAGCCTGTTTGTTGTCGCAGGCCCCCAGCCGGGTAATAATTAGCATTGACTCCATGATTCTCAGAAGGCTGATCAATCACTTTATTATTCTATACTTACTGAGAAACCCATCGCCCTTACAGACAGTCACGACACAGGTGGACCCCATTGGTCCTTGAATCCAAGCACCATCACCATTGGCCAATAAAGAAACCACCCTTTGGTAAACAAATCTCCATAACACATTCCACATGTTCACAACAACAGATGCAGCAAGTGAAGATAAGAATTTTTTATCATTCTTTTCTCTAATCTTCTCACAGGATGATCATCTCCAGGATGATGCCTGGGAAAGTTATGTGTTGCTCTCTGTGGCTAGAGAGCTGCTTGCTCTAGCCACAACACCTTTTAAACACCTGTTTATTAAACCATCATACTTGTACATCACAAATTGTTCAAGAACACTTCCTTCTTAAGTTATCCCAAGAGGTAAGTGATTCTATCACAAAAATAAATACAACGTATTCCAAACATATATTTAACTAATAATACAGGGTGCTTGTTTTTTGCAAGTCTGAAGAGACATTAACTCTGTAATTTTAGAACTTAATTTTATTTCTACCAAGGGTGGCAATTTGCTTTATGATCTACCACCTTTGCATGCCAACTAAGGCATGACAAACAGTAAACTGAAGCCCCAGTTGAAATACCAAAAGGAGTACCAAAATTCCAGTACCAAAAGGAGACCTACAAGAGAGCTGGAGAGAGATTTTTTACAAGGGCATGTTGTAATAGGAAAAAGGGTAAAGATTTTAATCTTAAGGAGGGCAGATTTAGATTAGAGCATGGTGAGGCACCAAAACAGGCTGCCTGGAGAGGTGGTGAATGCCCAATCTGGAGCTGTTCAAGGCCAGGCTGGATGGGACTTTGAACAACCTGGTCTAGTGTAAGGTGTCCCTGCCCATGGCAGGGGGATTGGAACAAGAAGACCTTTAAGGTCCCAACCCAAACTATTCTATGATTCCATGATTTTATTAGCACAGGTTGTCATGACTCATGTTTTAGTTGCTGTACTGTCTTTAGCTGATGTATGTCAAAGGCTCACACAATATAACAAACAAGCTCTGTCTTGCTAAAGCAGAGAAAATGGCATTGTTCCTGTGCAATGTTGGTAAGATCTGGGAAAAGAGATTCTTTTTGTGGTAGTTTCTACATTGGAAACATTTCCACACTAAAGTTCTGGGTGAGGCAGCAGCATTTGCCACAACCTCACTGAAACTTTAGTCAAGGAAATATATTCAAAGTGGTGTAATTTCCTTTAAAATGTTTATTTCAGTGTACACCTTTTGTTCTTATTTTTAGAAATTAATATGAACCAAGTCAATCACTTCAACTATTCAAAGTAACATAATTCTTAACATTCCCTTCATCCCATGCTCAGCAATCACCACTCATGGACCAACCTTTCATTCTTGCTTTCCATCCCTTCCTTCAACTCCTCAAAAGGAGTAAAGGACAGAGATGATTTTTCCAGCAGACCCCAAGGGAGAAAATGAGGATAGACTGAGGCCAGGAATAACTTCTAAGGTTGAGGGCATGTAAAAATCCATTTTCCTCTAGCCCCAGAATTCACAGATGTATATCTTCAATTTCAAGTCTTCCACAAAAGGCACTGAGATGCAGTGTTCTGAGTACTGAGTAAAGCACAACCCATCCATTTCTTCATGCCAAATGTTCCTTTAGGAGGCATGTTTGTTTAGATTGGCCAGGTCATATGAATAATCGAATTTCTGTGATATTTCTGTTCCTCACCAGGCTAAGAAGAATGCAGACTCTAAAGGAAGAATTGTCATAACCTTAATATTACTTACTTGCATTATTTGTTTGCACCCTTATGCTTTTTGTTGTTTTTATATCTTTAGCTAATGCAAAAAGTACTTTTCAAATAGTATTCATGCAAGCAAAATCCCTGGCTCATCCAGATTTGCCTTTGTCCTCTTAACTTGAACTGCTCCATCTTTGCAACATGCCCTCAGAACATTAGTGACAAACTACTATTATAGATAGAAAAAATTACCTGCTGATAGCAAGGCACCAAGCTTAGATTATGGGATTTGTCATGCTGGAACTTAGTCCTGCTGTGTTTCATCTACCCTCTCATCAAGATATCGCTGCAGAAACCAGTATCAACACTGCCAGTGCCTACAAAAATTCTCCAAAGTATATCTGGTCAATGTTTATTCTCACAGAATGTTTGTGATGCAGACCTGTGAATGACTCTAACCAGAAGAGAATGAAAATCAAGAATATCATGAGTCAATTTTCCTTTCACCTCGTGCTGTTTTGTTCTCCTAAGTCTCATAGCTGGAATCTGCTTAGATAGACACTGTTGTTAGGGATTTACAGAAAATGCCTAAACATTGTATGGCATCACAGTCTATATCAATTCTCTTGAAATATTTCAAAAAGAGTAGAAGCTTTGCTTTATCTCAGCATTAAAGATGGGATTCAGCTTTTTCAAGCCCTGTTTGAGTGTCTGTGTCATAACTCAGGACTCAAAGAACACTTTTTGTTCTTTTATCCACTGATTTCCAGTTGATATTCACTGCAATCTAGCTTCTAGGAATCCCATCTGTAAGAGTGAAATGACTACAATGAGACATAATTTTTTTTCTACCTATATAGCCCAAATGATAAACTTCAAATAAGTGAAACAAAGCACATGTGTTCAATGTTGACATTGTTTATCTTCTGTGACTGTCTTTAACAGTAAATACATGATTCAAACACTCAGTTTAAATTTAGGTGGACAGAGACAGACATTACTACAAAGAAAAAAAAAAAGAATTTCTTACGTCTTGATCCACTTAATATTCTTACAAAGATATTTCATATTAAAAGATATTTATTTCTAAGCTAGATTTTATCCACTTAACATATCATGATTTATCATAAACATTTTTATTATAAATCTTTATTATTATTATTATTATAACTCTTACACAGCTTAAGATAGCTTGCAAACAAAAACATACTAGCCTCCCTTTCAGAAACATAAAAATAAATGACCACTGTATGTTGGCCTGAGTTAACACAGAAACACTTCCCTCATTCCTCACTGCCTAGTGCCTCATCCTCAACAGGATCTTTTCCCTACCTCTGCTGCCTTCCAGTGGCTCTACTGCCTTTCAGCTGTCAGCTACCCTTTTAGCATTTGTTCTTTTTTCTAGGATCTTTGGAGCCCCTTTACCTTTATTACTAAGTCTTTCTTTACTCTGATTTGCCTGATTTACTTTATAATGAATGTTGAGAGTGTAGGTTAAAAGTTTCTTTCCCAGCTTCCCCTCTCATTCATTGATTTGAAATGTTTCCTTACAGAGGAAAAGGAAAGGAGCTCAGTTTCTGGAATTTTTCCAAATGGACTAACAATGCAAATGTCCAGATATCTCAAATTCTTGATCTGCTAGTCCTCACTGTTACTTCTTTGCCATTCTCTGGCTACAAAAAGGCTCTTCTTTGCCCGTCTCTCCAAGTGTGACATCATTTCTTATATGATTCAATGGAAACATCACAGTGTCATTTATCAAAATGTGCAGCATAGCTGGGAACTTCTTTCAATGTTTTCTTCCCCGCTTCTGTTTCCTGCATTCACTTGGAAATATCCACCATCCTAACAAGAAAACCCATCTCTAGATTTGTCTCTTCCTGATACCTGAGTGAATGGCTGTGAATGGTGTGTGATAGCTGATACCTGCATGAACGGTTCTTTCAGATTACAGGTAAGATAAACTTCTTGGAGAACAAGCACAAAATTTTTCACTAACAGAAGTATATAAACATCATAACTCTCCTAATGAAACTCAGCAAGGATTCATTATGCAGACAATACAAGCTATTACAGCAGAAAAACAAAATTAGCTCTTATATCATTCAACTGAGCCTGTGCCAAAACAAGAAGTAAATCACTGAAGTTGTGTATAATGCATGAGGTATACACCACTGTTGAAAATTGATTTTTTTTTAATGATAAAAGGGAATTGGCACAGAAGTGCTATGTAATTTTAAATGCTTAGCCTAATAACATTGCTAATTTTAATTGCTATTAGGAGAACCTTGTTTTCCTCTAAGGCTTTATGTAAAGAATCACTCTAGCTCAAATATGCATGGGAAATGTTTAAGGGCCATTACAGAACAAACAATGAATATCAAAGCAACAGCACTAAACCTGCAAATATCTCAAGCTGTGATGCCAGGACTTGGCTGTTTAGCTATCAAGCAGACATTAACAGATGACAGATAAGTTATTATTCAACAAAGTTGGATGCAAAAAGCTTACATGCATCCAAACAATAATGTAAAATACAATCTAAAATTCGATGAATGGGAAAAACTATACATAACATAAAACCATAATTTCTGTGTAATATTCTTAATTATGAAATACTAACATTTCAGCATGCAAGGTTTTAGCAGCAGTTTGGAATCCAATTTATGAAACTGAGTCCCACATATTTACATATCATTGTATCTATGCAAAAGATGCCAGCGTGTGCTGAGGAGAGGCTTTGGCATGCAGTGGCTCAGAGTGGGGGAACAACGCAAAGGCCACCACATCCTCTGTCTTGCCTAGACACTTTTCTGCTCAGAATCAGAACTGTCCTGTGTAACAATAGCAAGTCCCAGAAGCTCTTATCACCTTCCTGGAGGTGACCTCTGCAGGAAGGCAGAAAGGTCTGGAGAGGCACACCCTTTTCCTCTCCCGACCTCAGGAAAGCCCTGCTCATGGCTGAAATGACACTGGCAAAGGACAATACATGGGATTCCAAAAGTAGTGCCTGCCAGACATACCAGCACATGGATAAAAGGGAGTGCTTTGCAATAGATAGGGATTTAAACACATTTCACTGAAATATATGTAATTGCAGAGAAAAAGGAAATGTTAAGTGTAAGTGGTGTGCAAGTTAAGTGTGACTTGATGAAACACATTACATTACTCTAGCAAAACTAGAGAGGCATGAACATTCAACTAAAAGCAATGGAGGGATGCAACTAGAAAGATATTTAGTAGTCTCGCTGAAGATCTAAGCAGATGCTGTGTTCACTGGAAACAAAGAAGCAAACGAAAAGCAAAAATATTGTCAAGCAAATTTTATAAGCAAGGGTATCTATTCCATAAGGATAGGACTCAGAATAAACCAGTGCACGTAACGAAATCCAGCAACAAAATCTTGGTCATTGTGACAGCACAGACTAAAATGCCTTTTCTGTAAGTATTTCCTCTGTGTGTATTATTAAATGAGGGAATAAGCAAGAGAAAAAGAATACAAAAGAGAGTCCAACTGCATAATTAAGGCAGTCTCCAATAAAGGACCTCTTTTGTACTATTCTGCATTATAAACTCAGAGAACTATCCAAAGTAGACAGATTTTAGGGTAATTTGTAAATCAATTACTTTCTTGTTAACATTGTTATGAAGAACACTCTGGACATTACACAAACATTTGCTCAAAACAACTAATTTTGGTTTAAAAGCAGAGAAGTGCCTGTAGGCAAACAAAAATGCAGACCATATGTACAACAATTGAACAAAATTAATAACTATATTGAGTTAATCTACAAACAATTAATAATATTTTACTTTGAAGTAAAACTATAGTTTAAAATACCCTATGAGACATGTAGGTGGTAGAACTTTTGCTATATGCTCTGTGTCCTTACTGGCAGGAACAATTTGGTGACAACAATTACGTTTAGTAATGATATTTAGTAATAGACATTTAATTACAAAACAAGGAGGTAATGTGAAAAGACATAATGATAAGAACAGAAATCCTGGCACCACAGTCAGAAAAAGAACAAGTAGAAAACATAAGCTATTAACAGTAGCCACAACACTTAATTTTGAAATACTTGAAGGAGTGAGAACAAAACTGAGTAATGGCACCAACATTTTTTTTCTGATCAAGCAATACAAGTCTGTTTGCAGACAGAAGGATGGAAACAAGTTTAGACTGAGCTGGAATAAATACAATATTCTTAGGCTATAAAAACATCTGATTTATGTTTTTTATCATAAGATGGTTTTTGTGTGTAAATGCAGACTGATTTGTAATGCCTGGAAAATAAGTCTATATGCTAACTCACTAATTGTTTACCAAGTGATAACTTGGAATTGTAGTTAACTATTTCAAAATGTTTTCAAGGAAAGGCCACTTTTGTTGTTTGACTCGGACATGCGTATTTTCGGTCATCCCTTGCTGCTCAGTGCTTTGCATATTTCATAGGAATATAAGATTGAAAGTCCTCCCTCCCATTTAGTCACTAAATACATTCCCTGCTGGCAAAGACAACCAAGTAAATAGTTTGCTATCATTCAGTTATTATTGGATACATTAAACAGCTTCCTTTTTCCTTTTTAATAATATTGTCCAGGGAAGCTCTGTAAGTCCCATTATGTTAGGTTCACTGCCAGTGCTCATGAACAAAGAAGAAAGACGTACAATAAAACCAAAACCACATGTGAATGTCTGGCATGACCTGAAGTCAAGGGGTGCTGTGACATTTGTTTGGATTTCACCCTGCAATTATAGAAAGGGAATGTTCTCACTCTTTAGGGCTTTTTTCATTCAGCCATGAGAAGCTCGAGAGCAAGGATGGGAATGTAAGCCTAGATTCAGAAAGATATGAGAACCCAGGATCTACACACAGAATCTAAAAGTCACCTACCTGGAGCTTTTCAGCAGATCATTGCACCAGAAGAGTCTGAAGTTTACAGCTATATAAAAAAATAAAATTAAAATTCGGTCTGGAGCACACCCAGAATACTTATGTTCTCAAAAGAATTCACAAATGATAGAAGTACCATTTCTTTCTCCTCTGTAAGGCCATACATGATTGGTGTTCTTAGACAAAAATAATCCTCAAACTTTATCTTTTAAAACATTAAGGGAAAAAAAAAAGTACTGTACCTTTTGTCCTCAGCTTTTATTGTCCTCATATGTCTGTGACACTCAAGGTTAACTCTCAGGAGGACTTGGACTACCTCGCCCACTTCCCAAGGGAGTATATTCTCACTGTGTCTCAAATAAGCTGGAGTGAAATTATCAGTTAGTCCTATTAAATTGTCTCACACTACATACAATAATTCTAGAGGAGTACAGAGACTATAGAGATTTAAAATGTCGAAGTCCATCAATTACTTCACAAAGCATTAAAAAGTTTCATCAGAAGAATTTATAAAACCCACACTCAACTCTCCCTGCACTGCCACCTACAAAGACAGAAGAATGAGTCTGAATGTGACAGTGAGTGTTTCACAAAACTGAATAAATTGTATTGGATCTGTTGATCTCCTGCTTTAGGGATTTCTGAGAAAGGGCATTTAATTTTCTCAGGAGGGAGAAAGAGGGCTTTAGCTTTTTGAGGGAGTAAGGCTCATGCTTACTTGAGATTTCTAATTGTGATTATGTGCTCCCATAGACCCTACTCTTGCACACCTCATTCTCCATACACATATTATGATTGCTTAATGGTTGATTTCTCCACTCTGAAAAGCTGATCCCTGAAAATTCCTTAACTGATGGAGAATACAGACACAGAGAATAAGAGGAATCAGAATTCCTCCCTGTCACTCAGCAGCTGTAGGTTACTAATCTTACTTAAAGATTAAATGGGATATAATAATGCCAGTGTGAAACTGGACTGTTAAAATATTTTCCTGGGGAAGGAATACTTTTGGAACTTGTATAAATATTCTTGAATTCATGAAAACATGGAGTTGATGAAGCACTTCTGGATTGAAAATCAGCATTTCCCTTACAAATGATAAGTCAAGCAGACTCTCCTAAACAATTGCAAAATAAGCAAAAAATATCAGCTAGAAAACACTTGAATTGACAGGTTATGGTAAAAGTTGCTTACATCTGCTGTCTTCTGAACACAAAATAAAGTTTTCACTTTCCAAAAAATAGTGATTTTTCTTACACGTTTCATTATGTTGTGCATTGTTGTTGCTGAAAGGATGGAGTTCCCAACCTTCACCCTTGTGGCTTTTCAATTTTTCTAAGGATGTCACACTTTTAAAAAAAAAAGCTCCATCATCACACCTGAACTTCATGTCCCATGATTTTATCTTTGACTCTGGACATCGTGGCTCTTGATCTCTTGTTTCTACCTTAATTAAGTGGAAAACAATCACTCAGAGCAGCCAGCGATCTGGAATATTTCCATACAGAGATGTGGAAACAGGAGGGTTTTTTCTCTGCCTGGCTCTCACTCCCCTTGCTTTGAATTGCAACCTAGATAAATTATTTTCTGTTCTCTCACATTATTTGAGAGTATGTCAGTCTCCTGTAGCCTTACTGTATTGGCACACACAGGCTGTTTCAATGGTTACAAGAGCTGGCAGAGCAAAATTTACAGTGAAGAATAGTCAAGAGAAGGAGGTTTTACAGGGGCATGTAATGGAAGGAGAGGGAGGAGTGGCTTTAAACTGAAAGAGGGTAGATTTAGGTTAGACATTAGGAAGAAATTCTTTACTGTGAGCGTGGTGAGGCACTGGAACAGACTGCTCTGAGAAGTTGTGGATGCACCACACCTGGAAGTGTTCAAGGCCAGGTTGGAGGAGGTCCTGAGCAACCTGTTGTAGTGGAAAGTGTGCCTGTCCATGGCCAGGGATTAGAACAAGATGATTTTTAAAGTCCCTTCCAACCTAAACCATTCTAAGAGTCTATGCTTCTATGACATGGAACAGGGCTAAACCATGGCCATGAACAAGACACCACAAACATGGACATACAAAATGTACCATCAACGCCTTCCTACCTGTGCTGAAATTATACAATATTTTGCTCTCCTGATCCAATAATCCTTTCCAATGCTGCATNACATGGAACAGGGCTAAACCATGGCCATGAACAAGACACCACAAACATGGACATACAAAATGTACCATCAACACCATCATAATCCTTTCCAATGCTGCATCTTAAAAAAAAAAAAAAATCAATTTTCAGTTACTATTTCACTAAATTATAACTTTGGACAGACTATTCTTCCAAAAAGCAAAAAAGGGGGTGGAGATGATTTGTAAGATATAAATATAATAGCACTCCTTATGGCTAACAGGTTAATTTGGTATGCTGATATGTGCCTCATTTAAACACTTCTGAACACTTTGAAGCACTTATAAAAACAAACAGGATATGTTTTTTTCAGAAAGCAAAAAGGAAAGGCTGAAAGACTGTATTTCATTATCACCAAACCAGAAGGTGCAAAACTGGTACAATGCAGAAGTCAGAAGAGTTGCTGTGATCTAGGTTTCTGAGAAGCAATCTGCACTTACCAGATACAGTGATAGCTTGAATTAGATCTTTTTCCTGTAATGATGACACACATCCCCCTCCTCAAAAGAACAAAAACACTTTTATAGTCAAAGATGCCAGCTTTCCTTAGAAAACTGAATCCGTTGGGCTTACTACCAGGAAACTCAAACTGATTCAACCAGGCAAAAAGGAAATTTTAAGAAGTATAAAATATTCCATTTGCTTTCTGTACCTTGAAGAGGGGTCTTTTTGTGTCCTGCCTTTGTGACAGCCAGTTCAGTGGCCTTCACAACTGAAGAGAACTGCACAGTTTCCTGTGAATTCCATGAAATCATAAAATCATTTAGTTTGGAAAAGACTTTTAGGATAACTTAATCCAACTGTGAACCCAGTGCTTCCAAGTCCACCTCTAGACCATGTCCCTAAGTGCCACACCTACATCTCTTGGAAATACGTTCAGGGATGTTGACTCTGCCGCTTCCCTGGGCAGCCTGTTTCAGTATTTAACAACAATTTCAGTGAAGAAATTTTTCCTAATAGCCAATCAAAATCTCCTCTGGCATAATTTGAGGCCATTACCTCTTGTTACTTGGGAGAAAAATCAAACACGCACCTCACAAGAGTTTTTGTAGGTCACCCCTTCACCTTTCCCCAAGGTAACAACAAACCAGTCAGATTCTGTCAGTAAAAATCTGTTAATATTTTTCAACTTGTACAAGGAAAAGAGGGGAAATAATTACTGGAAATAATACAAATCACTAAGGGTTGTTACAAACTAAAAACAGTATTAAATGGCTGGAGATATCCACTAATATTCATGACAAAGGACAGATGCCACCCTTCCTAATTTTTGCTGTATCTTTTATATTGTGAGAATTGCAGATCAAGTGAAGAAAAGGCTGTTACACCACTGTCCAGCACATGCATCAAGGTCTATGTTTGCATCAGTCCTGTTGATCTACACAGTTTTGATTGATTCTTCTAGCAAAAGTGAAGCCTTTGATCAGCAGCTTTTGCTCTCTCTGCACCAACACTGTGGATCCACCAGCAGGAAATCTGACTATCAGCAAAATCAGGGCAGACCAACTTTTTGTCCACCTTTCTTTGTGTCTATTACCCTTATCACTGTTTGGTCTGCATCTTCCAGTGAGTACTGCCACTCGACACATGAACCTAATTACTGTATTTGGGGTTATTTTCAGTTCAAAGTGTCCTTCTCACTGGCCACCAGTATAATACCAGTGCTATGCAGTGTGTCCTACACAACAATAAAATGGGATGTTTTGACGCAAGCAGGTATAGGACATACGTCCTGGCAACAAAGTCAGATTCTATGCAACCCTCTACCAAACTTTCTGGGAGATAATCAACTGAGCTTGGATTTAAATTTGGGTGAAATAATTGCCATTTTCTGAATGGAGGTAGACATGATGGCTTATCAAGGAAAATGAGGGCCAGAAATGGAAACAAAGAACAAGCAAGACAGAGAGGGTGAGAATACTTTCACGTTCCCCAACACTAATAAGAGCCTTTATCATACTCACGGGGCAAATTCATACTCTACAAGAAACCCTAAGTAGTCTTCACTACTGCTGTCACACATCTTCTCTCTCAGATCAACTCTTGCCCTCACACAGGCTGGTAAAATCCCAGGACATCCCTGGAGAAGAAGGGCAGAAACTAGCAGGCTGTCCCATCCCATTCCATCACCCCAGCCACGAGCAGACATGGGCTGATTCTTGGCAGGAATTTCCTTTCATTAATAGGAAGAAATTAATGTGGTCCCCCTCATGATCTATTCCCTCTTTCCACCCCAAAGAGCCCTACAAAAGGCCACAACAAACGCAGATCTTCAGCTACTGAGTTTCCAAATGATAACTTCAGCCCTATATCCAATCTTAATTATGTTTAATTAGATATGGCCTCTAATTCCAGTAATATCTTCAAGAAATTGCTCTTCCTAAACTCAAGTAGACACAGAAAAACATAAGAGGAAAGTATACTGTAGTTTTACTTTAGATTTCTAGGTTCTAAATTTACTTCCAACTCTGAACCTAAACCTAATTATTAGCTGGAGTCCTTTCTACTGCTGTCCCCTACATTATGTAATAATTCTTGAAGACTATTATTTTATACTAATTTTTACTATAAATAAATATGAATTCTGTCTTCATAAATCACATAAAGTGCAAATCCTAATGCAAAATTGAATTATATAAATGAATTGAAGGAAGACCAGGAGTAAATGAGAGCATAAAACACTGGCCTAAGCAACTGTTTTCTCTATTTCTATTTATCTAGACCCTCTAGAATGAAAAAAAGTTCTCTTCCAGTACTAAACCCAAAACTTTAAACCTAACTCCAATCTTAATATCAACACCAACAGTGATCACATCAATGAAAGTGAAAGAAAAGTGTATTCCCATAGAGAAACATGTCATCCTTCTGTTTCCCTAGTCCCTGGAATATCCACCCTTAAATTGAGAAAAACAGAGTTTGGATTCCCTATTCCTAACCCTACCCTAGCCATGGCATTGGTACAAATCTCACTGTAAATTTCATCTCTACAAGATGACACAGAACATTCATAATTTCCAAAACCTGCCCATTTCCAACTCTTCAGTAATAACAGGATGCAGCAAAGATCTGGGTTCTTAAGAAGGAATGTCTCAATAGGAGAGAACTCCTCTTATCCTGAAATCTAATCTCAGCCCTAAATTTAAAGCAAGTTAGAGCCTTAACCTAATGCCACCACTAGCCCTAACTTAGTTATAACCTGGAATTCATTCAGACTCCAAATTACACAGTATCTGCATTTACTAGCAGCTGTTATCTTGTCTTCTGAACTTTGCAAGTCACAGAGAGTCAACCAGAGTCTTGAAAATCCAATTCCAAACTCTATGTCTGATGCTAATTATTTGCAAGGCTTGGAGCATAGTGACAGAGCACATGCAATTTCGTATCCTGTCATCACCTGCCCTCTTCATAACTCTGTCAGACCACCAGCATAAAGACATGAACAAATATCCTGAAGACTTGAATTCCAAATCCCAGTTATACTACTTGTATTAATTAAACATATGTAAATAACAAAGAAGAATAAAGAGCATTTATCCCTTTCTGCAGTCTTCTTGATTCTCCACCCCCCTGAGAAAACCAAAAATCTCTGCAATTCTTTCTTACACTCCCAAAGACCGATTCAAAATCTACCTTGAAGCCTGGTGTTGGTTTGCACACCCAAGCAAGCAATGGACCTTTCAAAATTTCCCCCCTCTGAACATGTGGTTCCTAGAAGCTTTATATTCTGACTCCTACACAAACCACATACCACTTTTCAATTATTTTCAGCGGACAAATGTGCAGATTGCAAATTCCTAGCAGATTTGTCTCCACAGATTAGTCCCAGCAGATTAAGAAAAACTGTCTCCTTTAGTCTTTATTCTCCTCCCAGGCACATAGGACCTACTGCAATGCTACAGAATTCTGAATCTGCAAAAATGTCAAAGTCAACCCCAGTCCTAATTCTGGTTGGGGCCTATAGCCAACACAAAAATACATATTAAAATATTCCCTTTTGTCATCATTTGTCCTCTTCCTAGTTCTGAGGATCTTAATCTTGGTCATGTTGACAGAGCCAGGGAAACTAATAAAATACAATATTTCTTAATTTTAGCTGGGATCCAGTTAAATAGGACTTCTAAAAATTAAATATCTGGGTTTGGCCAATTTTTTTCATTCTTTCTATATCTTGACAATCTGCATTGTCAGCAAGTCATAAGAATTAGCTGGATGGTTAAGAAAAATGTTCCAAATGAGCACATTTCACAGAGATGTTGATAACTACAGACAGCAACTTCTTCAGCCAATGTATCAAGAAATACATGCTCATCCTTTTATTAATTTTAAACATAAATTTATATAGTGTTCTATAACCCCACAGAATTTCTAAGCCACAAATTTAGAAGTGCTCTTCACCAGAAATGATAGACAGGAAGTATGATACATGAAGTATTCTGTTATGAGGAGTTTAATTTTGCAGCACCGTTAGGTTTTCAGTTAGTGCCAACATTTTTAGTTGCATACTTGATGCAAGTTCCCCACCTAGTGGAGTTATTTTTAATGCTCCAAAGGATCGTAATTCCTTTCCTGTCATCATTTTTTACTTCTGATTCATTTAAGGAGTAATAGAAACAGTTCTTTACATAAGATTTTATAAACACTTAAGGTATATAATAAGTATTTTTTTTTCAAAATAAAACTTCATTTCACACTGTGACTGAAATATTTACAGTACCTTTGGAAAACATAAAGACCAAGAGAACTATGAAAGTAAAACCAGTTACAACAATCAACCTGTATCCACAAAATCATTTGAACAAAATAGCCCCAGATATTTTACTCGTCTATGTTTTGGTGGTTAAGTGAAGTTTTATTTTTAGAAAATCATATACCCTTCACAAATATTAACCACAACCATATTTAAAAGATAATTTTAGAGCAGGCAACATAACTGCTCATAGAGTATTGATGAAACAACCCCATACAGGTGCCAGAGTAAAAAAATAGCAATTTGAACAGCTTATTGTGGGGCACAGGAAATTCCAAATCACTTGAAATTCTTGTTTTGAGGCTGGATGAAATAATAAAATACATATTCTGGTGTTACCACATACTTGTGCATGTATGTACATCATGCAAGAATTCAGTGGGAAAGGAGAAAGAACATTGCCATGCAGAAAGATTATATTCATCTAAGCAGATGAATATAATCATCCAGCCTGCTTAAATGCATGGACCATTATAATACTCCTCCCTGTGCTTACAAAGAACAGCCTCCTAGAAGAAAAAAAAAATTTAAAATCCCACAAAATAAGTGCTTATACAAAATACACATTCACATCCCTGAACCTACTGAGACCAGCTCTGGCCTGCAGCTCCAGTACCTGTAATCACAACTGTAGCACACAACACAGAGAATTTAAAATCCCTTCAGGTAGGCTGGTCCTGAGCCACTTCAGGAGACAAAGGTCAAGACAGAGGGTATGAATTTCACCTCTGTTCTTGCTGGTGACAAGTGCACTTCCAAAGCAATTGGTATAATGCACTGTGCTCCTTGCATGACACATTACTTAATAATTGCACGGCTGCATTTCAAGTCACCTTCAGTTCACAGTAGTTTTTAGTTGTGACTTGACAGCCAGAGTGGGTTACAGTTATCCTGCACTTGAGATAATGAAGGTATAGATTATAGTTGAGAGCCCACATCAAACAAATGAGGTCACACGCCCTGACTCGATACAGATCACCATTATAAACTTGGTCTCATATAACATTACCATCAAAACGGTGCCTTGACTTGTTCAGTGCACTTACCAGAGCTCCATTTGCCAGTATTGGAGATCACATTCCCTTTTGCTGATGAAGTTGCAGTTTGATTTTCTCACTGTGCTGGCTGACTCCCCCACAGCACCCAGCCTTGCAGACGCAGGTAGGCTCACTTGGGCACCCTATCTCTGAGGCAGCACACCATCTCACGTGCACACTACGCTGCCTGCACAGCAGCAGCAGGGACATGTCCCTGCTGCACAGAGGGGAGCTGAGACAGCAGGAGGCTAAGACTTATCTTAAACAGAGCACAAACAAGCAGCAGTGGAGGAAAGAGACTTAACTGAGATCTTTTCCTGTATGCCGATAACACACAGCCTTCAAAAGCAGTGCATCATACTTCCAAGCAGAAAGATAGGACTTGATCCACACAAAAGATTTCTTAATGCTAAATTAGGCAACCTAAACACAGTAACAGTATCCTGCAGGGTAAGACTCAAGACAGACCAGACAGTTTCCTTGTGACCTTGTGATCATGGGACATACATACATACATACATACATACATACATACATATATATACACACACACACACACACACACACATATATATATATATACACACACATATATATATATGTGCAATACTGTCTTCTACAGAGCCTGAGTGTCAACTGTGGCACAAACCTCAGCACATGCATTTTGTTGTATTTACTCTTCCTTACAGAAAAACTAAAATACAGGCAAATTACATAACTTATGGAATTGTAGAGCTTTCATTATTTCCTTTTAATGTTACTGACGTGCCTAAGCTTCCATCAAATTTTGGCCAGCCAGAAGCATGGAACACTCATAGCAACTTTAGTACACTTATTACTGTGATTTTAGTTTATGATCCATCACCAAGAGCAAATCACTTTTCCTCATTTCTGGAGATCAGAGTGCAGGCTTTAACAGTCCAGCAGCTCTTGACTGGAAAGAAAAGGGTTAAATGACCCCCTAGTGCTGTCCAGCCCTTCAGAAGAACCTCAACCCTTTGGAGAGATGGACAGAGAAGAACTGTCTGAAGTTCAGAAAAGGCAAATGCCAGGTCCTGCACCTGCAGAAGAACACCAGCACAGGCTGGGCACTGACCTGCTGGAAAGCAGCTCTGCAGAGAAGGGCCTGGGGGTCCTGGTGGACAACACCTGTCCATGAGCCAGCAGTGCCCTGGTGGCCAAGAGGCCAAAGGTGTCCTGGGCTGCATTAGGAATGTCATTGCCAGCAGGTTGAGAGAGGTGATCCTGCCCCTCTCCTCAGCCCTGGTGGGGCCACATCTGGAGTGCTGCGTCAGTTCTGAGCTCCTCAGGACAAGAAAGACATGGAGCTTCGGGATTGGGCCCAGTAGAGGGCTACAAAGATTATTAAAGGTCAGGATCAACTCTCTTATGAGGAAAGGCTGTGGGAGTTGGGCCTGTTCAGCATCTGAAGGGAGGGTGCCAAGATGATGCATCCAGGCTCTCTTTAGTGGTGCCAAGCAATAGGACAAGAGGCATTGGGCAGAAACTGGTACACAGGAAGTGCTATGGGAATATGAGGAAAAACTTCTTTACTGTGCTGGTGACAAATCACTGGAAGAGATTGTCCAGAGAGGTTGTAGAGTCTCCCTCCCTGCAGATATCCAACAATTGTCTGAATAGAATTCTCTGCCATGTGCTCTAGGACAACCCTGCTTGAACAGGAAGGTTGGACCAGATGTGTACCCTTCCAACCTGGCCCATTCTATGATTCTGTGAAATTGCAGAATCTACCAACAGCTTCCTAACTGGAACCACAAGGAATAAAAGTAGGCAGCAAAGGCTAGGAGTGGAGCTAACAGGCCCCCAGTGACTGCGCTTTGAAAGGTCCTGACCGCCTCAGCAACCCTCACTGCACACTTTCCACTTGGTTTTTAGTGTGCAATGTGTAAATTTTGGGGCTGCCTGACAGCATGCTCAGCCAGTGTGTGTACCCTAAGGAACTTGCTGGCCCTTGGTGCATTCCAGTTGTCATTTGCATGGTTGAAGTCAAAGTATATCGTATAAAAAATTACTGGCATGCAAATACTCCAAGCACAATGACAAGGGAACATCAGACTTAGACATATGAATGTGGCTGAAACAAGAGGGCAAAATTTATAACCCCTCTTCCCTGTTCTTCTGCCTGGGAATATGTCTTCTGCTCTTCAGTTGTAGCTATGCTGGCCTTGTGCCAACATACTGCTTTCCAGTTTTTATTCTTCAGTGACAATAGTCTACTGATTTAATCTGCTACTCCTGGTTATACGTTGCCTGTATTTCTTCCTGAGAATCAAAAAATATTACTGTCCTTCAGAGACAGGAAGATAGACTGGGTAATGTTTTTCCCTGCTTGCCAGGTTCCTTTCACTGAGAATTTGACAACAAGGCTTCTGGTAATAAGCAAGAAAACATCTGCAATACTCTTCCCTCTACAAAGGAGGGACCTCATGTGCTATATGCTTATATTCAAATAGGTCCTAAACTTTTGTAGTCCGAGCAAAATGAGTTTGTTACCTAAAAGAAAACTGACCTCATGTTCTTTGCTAGAACACAGATAACCAGAAGTAGAAAAATATCTTCTCATACATTTGAAAAAATACCTTTAATTGAGGAGCATGCCTTGATTTTTATATTTGTTCACACAAGGGTTGCTAAGAAATCTCATCATACTGAGCAGCTAGTCATTTATAAGGTTGTAGCTACAAAGCACTGCTTCAAGAGTAAGAACTAATATAATTGCATGGCTCTGGGTTGTTTGGGTTTTTTTTTTTCAAATTCCCTTATGGAATTGTGTGATGTTTTCAATATACAGAAAGGCAAACCAAAGGAATCAAAATGACTTCTGGGAGCACAGAGCTCCTACCTTGCCAAATTTCATCTTGTTTACTACCTACTGCTTTGGTGCTGGAATTGTAGCACATCTTGAAGTATATTATTATGGGAAGAAACTTTCTTTAGTAGTCATGACTAAAAAAAAAAAAAAAAAACCAAACCAAAGCAAAAAAAAAAAAAAAGCTGAAGTCTTCTGTGAAATTTGTACAAAAAATCCCCTGTGAATCAGAAAATGCAACTGGGGCAAGTGGAAGTTTCTAGAAATGATTAATACATGGAAGTATTTCCAGCAAGGAAAATATTTAAGCAATGTTAGCCAGACTTGGAACTGCTGCACCAGCACATGCAAGCTTGCTATATATTTTACTTTGGAAGAAAGTCACAATTATCTATAATGCACATTATTATCGATGTTGGTGCCCTCTTGTATTCGGTGGGGTTTTTTCTGTTTGGGTTTTTTTATTCAGATATATTAAATTAAGCTTCCATCTGGTTTTGACTTTGGGTTACTTGGTACCTTTTTAATAACATGACATTCTCCTTTTTTAATCACAGCTCATGAGGTGATCCCTTAAAAATAAAGTGCTATTACAAGAACACAGAACACAGTTCACTGTTAGAAAACATATATTCATATATCTACAGCTGAAGGCAATTTTCTGCAGATTGCCACTGTGCAGCTACAGGAAGAGAGGGAACATTTCTTCATTATATTATCATTATAATTAGGGTCATACTAGTCACAGAATAAGTATCCCTTGGGATTGGACAGTGATTCCAAATTCTTTTTTTTTTCTTCCTAAAAATGATAAATGCAAAACATTTTAAGTAGCTGTTGTTCCTTTTTTTATCTAGGGTACATGGACAAAATCCATCACATTGTTCTTTTATGAATTGACCATTTACTTCAGAAATTCTAAAATGCCTTTCACAGACAGACATTGTTTGTTGGCAAGGATTATATTCAGAGTTATGATTGTGGATATTGTTGGAGACACGCATCCTATTTATGTGTATGAGACTTGGTCCTTTCCTCTCATCTGTAACACAATCCATAATTGAAGATTTACAGGAGGAGTTTTAGAAAAATTAACCTTTCAGCATTTATTGGATAATACCACAGATCCACTATTTGCTGATTACCTGCAAAAATAAAGCCCAGGACACAAGGACATTGTTTTCACATTGCTCAAATTAAAAATCGTGGCTTTGTATGTAGTTTACAGAGCATGATAGGTCAAACTGGTATCTGAAGGAGCTCTCTGATTGGCTTTCTGAAGATGTCTGCTTGACTAGAGAGGGAAGTTAGAAGGGCTGATGGCCAAACCTACATAAGGAAAAGTTCCATGTTTTGGGGAAAATTCTGATGGAAATTAGGACAGCCTCAAGGTAACTATGCTAAAATCTGAGTTTGTTATTGGGGCAACAACAGCTAAACATTTTTATACGCAAGGCAGAGATTATCTTTCTTATGAAAAGAGCAAGGGAAGAGTCAGTTGAGCAAGGGGGTGGTTGCTATTGTCATGATGTTAAGATTGTGATATGCAGATTTTTGGAATGTTCTTTCCATTCACAGTTGCAGTGGTACAGTTAAGCAAAATGGATTGCCATCCTGCCCTTTGAATTGGCCCTTCAAATCCTTGTGTTTTCCTGCCTCCTGAAGATAGGAAGGGATTAAGGGTGACTGACAGCAGAAAAAAATTATAGAGGCACATACATGTTAATCTTGCCATCTTTTTCTGACGGATTTGGAAGGAGAAGGATATTTATAACTGTTCCTTTGTCTTGCTTTTGGACTAGCTACTGATTTCTCAGCACCCTAGAAAACATTTCTAAAGGTCTGGGACAGAAAAATAATTCTTTCGAGACAACTAATCTCTCCATTCATGTCATTCGTATGAAAGCAATTCTACACCCTTAATATTGGCTAGAATATTTGGTCTTGAGGCTCAGGCCAGGCAAAGACTGGGAGGCTCTGATAAACATTTCCTTTATCACAGTCTGAACTAACCCAATTTAATGTAGCATTTGAAATTAAATCAGTGTACTTTTGCTTGTTGGCAAACTCGGGACAGCAGCCTGTTTCTGGTCAGAGGCTGCAAAGGGGTTTCTTTTGACCTCAAACACAACAAAGGCCTTATCTGAAGGCCTTCTTAATTGAGAGGGACTCAGAATCTTGCCTGGTATAATCTGACTAAATAACAGTTATTAATTCAAAGATGTCAACCTGTTTTATAGAAGCTGAGATACAGGGGAGGTTAAACAATAAGTTAAAGCCTCTCAATTTCTCAAAAAAAAGTACTCCAAATCCCCTCTAACATTTGTTCTACATCATGTGGGTTCATCATTGCTAGGTCCCACTTTTTCAGAGTTTAGCCTCAGAATGCTGTTACCTCTGAATCTGAAACAGACCTTTATCTTTGCCCATTCAACCCCACACTAGGTAACAAACAGGAAAAGTAATCTGCCACATGTTGCTAACCATCATCGTTGGTCACCACTACTTTTTTACATGGCCATATTAGATACCATGACAACATGTTCTGCAGAAGAATGACAGGACTTAGAGGGAACACAAATGAATGCACTTTGTTCACTTACAACTAAGTATGATCACTTCAATTTTTCACTTTATTAATATTTTAAATACATAAAGACCCTTTTGTCCTAATGGATTCCAAAGCAAACCATTAAAAAAAGAAATAGGAGTGATTTAGATATTACTCCTCATAATTGGATTACGTTTCTTGCTTCTGTGTTAAATTACTGTAGCAATTCAGCCTACAGATGACCAAAGTCTCAGATTTCTCAGTTGAGAAAGTCTTTTCTTTGAGCAACAGACTTGTAATTGTAGCACAGAATTTGTCAAAAGATCCATTCTATCCTCTGATGAATTAAACTCATAAAAGATGCAAGAACACATTTGTGCTGCTGATAGTGACAGCACTAGCTCTGCAGATGTCACTGTTGCTGTCACTTTGCCCCACATAACTCAGTCAGTCTTGGGTATTTTTCCAGAAACTAGCACAAAGCCTGATTCAGTCCTTCCCTTTTAAACATGGCCTTTATAGTACATGGAATTATAGCAAGCAGGAAAAGGAGTATGCCATTTGGAGAGAAATTTCTAATAAATTTATATTTTCAATGTCTGAACTACAGTTGCAGCAAACTATTGGTCCTTCATTTGGCCTTTTGAGGTCCTGTCCCCGGCCGGTAGGCTCAGTGTGAAGTGCTGACCAATTTAGAACAAGCAATTTTGAAAGACTGGCATCACAGAATCACAAAATGACTAGGTTGCAAGAGACCTCCAAGATCATCGAGTCCAACCCATCCCTAACACCTCAACTAAACCATGGCACTGAGTGCCACATCCAACCTTTTTTTAACACATTCAGAGACGGTGACTCCACCGCCTCCCTGGGCAGATCATTCCAGTACTTAGTACTCTTTCAGTGAAGAACTTTTTCCTAAAATCCAACCTAAATTTCTCTTGGCCCAGCTTAAGACTGTGTCCTCTTGTTCTGTCAGTTGCTGCCTGGAGAAAGAGATCAACTCCCACCTGACTACAACCACCTTCCAGAAAGTTGTAGAGAGTGACAAGGTCACCTCTGAGTCTCCTTTTCTCCAGGCTAAACAATCCCAGCTCACTCAGTCATTCCTATGCAATTATATTTTAAAGGTTCCATGTTGTAAGAGGCCAGTGGAATAGCTACAGGTCTTCACAACATCCCTCTGGACAAGTTGTCCAGCTGTGGGATGAGAGATTCATGGGGTGAAGAACTGGCTGAAAGGCAGAGCTCACAGTGTTGCACGAATGGGGCTACATCTGGCTAGTGGCTGCTCACCCATGGTGTTTCTCAGGGCTCAATTTTAGGGCCAGGTCTGTTCAATACACTTACCAACAGCATGGAGTTAGGAGTTGAATGCAGCATTAGCAAGTTTGCTGATGATACCGATCTGGGAAATGCTGCTGACTATGTTGAGAAACAAGAGGCCTTGCAGATGGATCCAGGTAGATTATAGCATTGGGCAGTGATTAATGGGATAAAATTTAACAAGTTGAAATGCTAGATTCTGCACCCAAAACAGAGTAACACTGGGCACAAGTATAAATTGGAAGAGGAGTGGCTGGAAACCCCCTGCAGAAAGGGCTCTGGGGGTGCAGATTGACAAGATGCTCACCAGGAGCCAGCAGTGTGTGTGCCCTGGCAGCCAAGCCATTCTGGGGTGCATCAAACACAGCATCACCTGCCGCTCAAAAGAGGTGATTATCCTGCTGTATTCAGTGTTCACATGGCTTCAACTTGAGTGCTGTGTGCAGTTCTGAGCCTCACAGCTTAAGAAGAACGTGGAAGGTCTTTGGATGCATCCAGAAGACAGCAGCAAAGCTGGTGAGAGGGCTGGAAGGCACTTCCTGTGAGGAGCAACTGAGAACTTTGAGATTGTCTAGTTTGGAGAAAAGCAGGCTGAGGGGTGACCTCATTATTTTCTCCAGCTTCCTGAGGATGGGAAGTGGAGAAAGAGGTGTTGACCTTCTCCAGTTTTGGTATCCAGTGATAGGACACGTGGGAATGGTTCAAAGCTGTGCTGGGAGAGGTTTAGATTGAACATCAAGAAACATTTCTTTATATTTCTAAATATTTCTAAGAGGGTGGTCAAGCCCCAGAAGAGGCTCCCTAGAGAGGTGGTCAATGCCCCAAGCCTGTGTAAGAGGTATTTGGACAATGCCCTTAACAGCATGCTTTAAGTTTCTTCAGCCCTGAATTGTTCAGGCATTTGGCCTAGATGATCGTTGTAGGTCTCTTGCAACTGAAGTAGTCCAGTCTATTCTTGTCTGTTCTAAGGGGAAACCAAATGATGTTTACAAATATTGTATTTTATTCAGGATCTGAACTGAAAAAAAGTGATAAAGGGGAGCAAGCAGTCATGGTTTATTTGTTTTTTAGAAATGTGAATAGGCAAGACGGGTACCCATGCAAGCAATGGTATGAAGGTTTTCACACACCTCAAGTTAATATACCTCTATTTTTAAAATTTACATTTGTAACATTTAACAGGCCTGACAGGAGAAGCTGAACTATTAAGAACCTAATTTACCTGATGCAAATTGCTCCAGGAAAAGTTACTACAGAAGACTTAGTTACTTGCAAGTATAATCTAACAAATGCTTGAAAGATTTTTGCATAGGGATAGAACTCTCATATTAGCTAAAGAATGAATATTTAGAGAAGTCTAAAAAGAAATGGCATAGAATTAAAGCAAAAAATCTATTTTCACATGATCAAATATTATATTACTTAAAGAAGAGCTAGAAAATGAAATTGACTACAATATGAGTAAAAAAGAGAAGGTAGAATTCAGAGACAGTAAATTGAAAAACTAAAATTTACGTACTGTTCCAAGACAGCCTGTCAGCAATCAAAACCAAATCAAATAAAATAAACCAGTATAAAATTACAGCTCCCTGTAAAAGGACAGATAAGTCAGTTTAAATCAGTTTGGTTTATCATAATAAAGGTTGGATTTGACCAGGGTATCCTGGATAACTGAAAAATGTGAGTGTTAATTCTGTGAAAGGTAGATTTGGGACTGTTTCAGTGACTGAGATGCAGGGTTACAGAGCAGTATAATCCTAAATGGCATGCAGAAGAATAACATGTGAACAGACACAAAGCAGAAAACACTGACACATAAAATACTATGAATAAATCAGGATTACTAATTTAGTTGGAAATATAAGAGGGAAAGATGAGGGTTTGTGGAATACTGGAGCCCATGGGAAGACAATTTATATGGATATGCCTAGAAAGTTTGGAGAGTAAAGAAACTGTGTCATACTGTCAGTGGACATAAATATATAAAAAAAAAAAAAGTATAAATGGAAATCTTATTTTAATTAGGCACCATGGCTACTGAGCTAGCAATTAAATGTTTCCAACTGGGCTTGGCACTAGATCAATAGCTACAATGTTCCTGAAATTATAAACACAGTACAGTAAAGAATACCAAGTACTATGACTGTAGTTCACTAGTATGGTATCAAAACTGAAATTGCTAACAGTGTGGAATATGTTCTTCATCAGTCCAGCACTTGTGGACATCATTACGTTCTGATAATTTAGACAGACTGAAAAGGAAAGAGAAATGTCTCCCCACAAATAATCCCTAGTGTGGCAGGGGACTCTGGACATGGTTATTGAAAATTTAACAGCAATATTTTGGAAGAATAATACTGTTCCCTCACTCAAGAAGAGAAAATTAAACACAGTAACCTAAAGTTTTTAAATATTATCTGGTTGTTACTTTAAAAAGGCAATACTTCTGGTAAGTTTACAGATATGAAATGGTACTGGACATTCAGCATATATACATTGAATCTCTCTGGAAAAAGTAAGAATTCGTGTCCTGGATTACCAACACAGAGAATAGCTGCTTTGAAGATGAAGACTAATTGGAGATGGACAGGAAAATAGCTTGCAAAATAGTTTACAAAACAGTCAAAGGGGAGTATTCGAACATTTTTGAAGGTTTAAAATGGATCCCTAGTCTGCATATGAGAAATGCAACCAGTAGGCTGCAGAGAAGACTTAATAACATCTTACCTAATGTATGAAATTATCAAGGAAAACAAAAAAGAATGATAAAGTATACCAAAATCAGACTCTCAGAAGCTGCAGAAAAAACATAATGGTATGCAATAGATGTCTCAAATCCAGGTTTTTTGGCAGGTAAGTCTTGCTTCTTATCCTTAGATCCAGAAATAGCCTATGATTAAGGGTTAATAGTTGAACAAAATACCATCTTCTTTAGGCACAAAAGTCCTGTTTGGTTGAGTACATGAAAATTCTAACAGTGAGTAAAAATACCATGCAAAACATCAGGTTGAGATACATATTTCAGTGTGGAACAGCTTTATTATTGTCCTATCCTTGACTGATGATTATGAGGTACAAGTCAGAAAAATGTTACAGCCATCATAAGAACATTTCGAACTTGGTGATTTTTCAAAGAAATCTTTGCTTAACAGAAACTGGCCTGAAATCCACCCTTATGGAAGGGATTTGAGGTTCATTGGCATAGTATTGATGCAAGTGGTTAAAGTTGCTAACATGCTTGCATTGCCCCTGTTATGACAATATCTGAGTTTTCCATAATCTTGACAATATTTGAGAAAGTGTGCAAGAAAGTGCTAACCATAATTTTTACCAAGGAAACAACAAATCTGTTAGACAAGTAAATTCAAGTCACAAGCTAATGTCCTAGGTCTTAAAACAACTTTCCATGATATCGCCTAAGTGAATTTAAACTCTCCACCCTATAAATATAAATCCACTTTTAAGTGAAGTTTTGGAGAAAGAGAGGAAGGGAGGCTGGCAGTTATGAGCTTCTTTACTGTTTTTACATTATTTAACCAGAAGATGTGACTGGGGGCATGGTAAGAATGATCTTGACACTTCTTTATGTATAATAAAAGTAGATTTTGTAATGTAGGCCTCTCAATGAGCATTCAATATTGCAAAAGAAACGCTGACTTCAATAACCTATGCTAGCCTAAATAGTTCATTTTGACAGCCACTCAAGAAAGTGATGGTTCAGTCATGACTGCTGACCTTCCTCAAGGTTTCTTCTAAATAAGTCAAAGCAAACTCTCCAAATAGCTAGAAGAAATACAATGTCAAAACAGTGTACTTCCAAATAACTGCCAATATGTATGACTAAATTAAATTAACCTGCACCAAAGATTAAACATCGTTGTTCTGAAATGCATAACAGTCCTTATATTTATAAAGGGAACTGCTCCAAAATAACCTTAATAATTTCTATGGATTTGGGAAGGAGGACACAAACATACAGTTCCTTAAAATCAGTGGTCAGCAGTCAGTGTTGGTCCATGGAAACAATGAAAAGCCAATACTGTGTTAAATGAAGTATCAATCGTTTCAGTTTTAAGATTTCATATCTGAGGTGCTGTCAATATTAACTGTAAATCATGGTTTGGGGAAAGCAGATCCTGTGTTCTGAAACACCAAATCATCATAGTTACTTAATTGTAGTGGTGTTGGGGAGATTGTTAATGGTTATCTCAGAATTTCTTTTTGCCATTAGCAAGAGCAACCAAAGACTGAAATGGTAGCTGGTAGGAAACAACTGCAGTGAAGTTAGGTTTTAAAAGCCAATCATGTTATTCAGATCACTTTCACTGGCAATAAAATAATTACAGTAAAGCAGGAATAATCTCCACAGAAGACTAAACGATGGGGGTTACTATAGCTGCTATTTACAGAGACAGTGTCTGAAAGGATTTTATGTAGCTATTATTCACAATATACGATCCTCTCAAACATTCAGGCTTCCTGAATGGTGTTGGAGTTGCAATGTTTATCCCTGAGTCAGTTACATAAATCTAAACCATCTATTTCTTGTCTCTTTTAATTCAAATCCCTGGCAGTATAACTATGGGGATATATGTGTGCTTCAATAAACATTTTTTAAATTATTTAACTGAAAAAGAAGATACTGCAAATTGAAAAAACAATACATAGAGGAAGCTGTTAGTTGGAAGACAGACATCACTCTCTAGTAGATGCAAAGACAAGCCTGGTTTTTCCCTTGATGTTCACAGATAGGTTTATTGCCATTTAAACTCTCAGGAATTCCTCCTTCCCAGCTCCAGGATCACTTAACACTCCAGGAAAAGTACATGAGCCAAAATGCGTCTTCAGGGAGGTGTTATGCTGCCCTGAACACTTGACTGTTCCAACATTTAGAATTTATGGTTCTGTCATTACAGAAGACATGCAAACCTTCAGGATCAGTGAAGTCTTGAGGGTATGTTCAGTTCATTTTTAAAAAAGGAGCTATTAGTAAATTTTAGGTAGTTTTTTTTCCTCTGTTTCTCAATGGAGGCTGCTATATGCTAACTACTCCACAGCCTATTCTTAACCTTCCTGGAGTAACTGCATCTCTAGGAAACGTTTACATGCTGCCACAATCCATGTGGTTAAAGGAGCTAAATTATTCAGTGAAGTGTCTTTTCCATATTCAAATCTTGTCAAAACCTGCTACTTAAGAAGCAGATTCTCTAAAACAGACCTTTGCACTCTGGTTCCAGCAGCTCCTCCTTCCTGTGGTTACTAGCAACTCTCTAGAAAAAGGGCCTTTCTCGGATTTGCAATTTCTTATGAGCTTAAGTGATTCTTACAGTCTCCTTACTTCATTTTTCATTTCTCATTCATATCAAAAAGTATTGTACCAGGCTTCCATTCCCCCTTCACAGTTCTGTCTTGAGGAAAAAAGACTGAGAAGCTCTCACTGACCTTGTTTCACCACTAGAGGAGGGCTCTGGAGAGCTCACTCCCCCTTTAATCCAGCGTTTCCACAAATTAGCCTTCTCTGATGAGGGATTATGTTTGCCCTTGAACCTCCTTCCTTTTAGCAAAGGATCCCTCGTCAAAGTCAGATGTAAAAGGCCATTATTGTTTGGTGAAGAATTTAAACAGCTCTACTCAAGTCTAAAATCTGGTTTTGCTTCAGCATCTGGGGAAATTTGCCAGGGGCTTACCTGATTTACTTTGACAGATGTAGATGCTTAGTCAGTAGTCTAAATTCAAGACATGCTAAATACAATCTGAGCCATGCTCATCACCTGCAACTGAAATCTGAGTCCTTGGGCTGATGCTCCTCGGTTACTTTTTAATGCATTTAATTCACAATGTGCAACTTGGTCTCCTCAATGTACTCTCTGTGATACTAAGTTTATCTTTCTTGCAGTACTTACTATTTCCTCCACAAAGAGGCAGCAGTTTGTAAAAAGTATTGTACAAATACTACATGTTGCAAAAAGTACTGAAAGTACCTGTTATTAAATAGTTTGAAAATTAGACTCAGGATTAATGGAAACACAAAAATCTGGGTATTTTCAAAAGAGTGGGATAAGGAATATACATATATTTTTTCTGACAGAAGAAAAGATTTTCCCATAAATAAAGATAATATACATGAAAAAGTTATGTCATGGATCCTTAATTGCAAACAGCTGCATTTATATATATATATATATATATACACATACACACACACAAAACAGGTTGCCCAGAGAAGTTGTGGGTAATTACTTTAAAATAAGGCTCAGCAAAGTACGCTTTCATACTGGTCAGTTTGTCACTTCAAGTCTATTTTTCTCTAAAACTCAGCTAGATCACACACAGTACTAAGCACCAGTTAGACAGGTGATTGTCTTTTGCAGAAAAGGCAGAGCTCCAACTTATTTATGCAAAAATAAATTTACTCACCTCAGAACATATGGTCAAATATCTGCTTACTGCAAGTCTGCTATTTAAGCCTACTTGATCTATGTCTGAGGCGTAGGATAAAATGTTTGCCTGTTTAAGACATTCACAAACTTAGCACTTGTAAAGCTGAACTACTGAACTATTCCAAACAATGAGACAAATCCATGTTCCAAACTGACTTACATGAAATAAATATTTCCCATTGTTATTACAGCAACATTTTCATCTAAGAAAGTACATGCAGATAAAATCTTCATTTTTTTTCATAATTTAAATGAAAATTACTGACAGAAAAATCAACTTATTAAGATGAAATGTGAAAGAAGGAAACAAGAATGAATGGAATATTCAGTAAACCATCCAGTTAATGTTCAAAAATATCCCAATTATACTTTTTTCCCAATAAAAGTGGAACAAGAAGCAGGCTTAATTCAGACAAATTAGGCATTAATTTACTGGGAAATGGTAATAAGACTGTGAATCTCTGTATGGCCCCTTTGTTTTAGAAACTGGCCCATTTGTATAATTGATATGCAGTTATCTTTCCTTTTTCTTCTCTTCTTCCTTTCAGTGTCTAGTGTAATCAACATATTTTTTTCCAAAGCAGTTGTTTTTATCTTATACATTACATTATACTACTTAAACTGAGCATTGCATCAATTTCTCTATTTACATTTGCTATAAATATTATCATTTCCTAAGCCTTTCTGTGCATTTTCTCTGCTTCACCTTACATTATACTAGAGGAACTATATATTTTCATTGTTTTCAATTGAGGAAACAGCTTTAATACCTTGATTTGAGTCTTCAAGATACAAATATCTTGATTTCTACTAAGCCTAAGTCCCATTAATTAGATTAGTGCTGCCATACCTTTCTGGGGAAGTTGGCTGTTTCATTCCTTTCTGTGCCAAGACAAGTTGCATTCCCAAGACATGGCAGAATTTTATTGCATCCCTTCAGCATGGTAAGTCTGATGCAACATGGCAGCTCCCCATTTACTGAGTAGATAAAAACCAATTAACTCTGTGTTACACATGAGAGAGGATGAGAGGATGGCTATGGCCTGACTGCTACTGCCATAAAAAGAATTTATCAAGTATGGCCATGGTCACTCCTTTTGTCAGGGACAGCTCTGCTTTTCCCCTGTCTCTGTCAAAGAAAACCACTACAAGGAATACTAGGAGTAGGCTCCCAATCCCTACAGGACATAAGGCAGCATGCTGAGTCCATTGTTTTATGGCCTTAGCCAGTTGTTAAATGGCTGATTTCCTAAAAGGAGGAAGGGGTTTATTTCTGAAACACTACATTACTTGTCATAATCTGTAGACTACCCTGTGCTCATATTTCCTGAAGTACTATATACTGTGCATTTCTTTCCTACAGCACCAAGAAGTTCTGTAAAAGTCTCGTCATCTTACCTTTTGAAAACATGGGAAGAAAATACCATGACTAAAATTGTTACCCAGAAACCCATTTTGTCAATTTTCATGTAATTTTTGACTACATAACAGAAGTGAAAGTCATTCTGAAGAAAATTAAGAAAATGGAATCAAGACACATAGCAGGAAAAATAAAGGTAATAGGGATAGACCTTGGAGGACTGTAAACATACCACAGGACAAGATTTATGGTGATGAGGGCTTGGCACTGCCACAAACTGCAACCACTTTCTATGCTAAGTAATTATGATGACATGAAGGTTGTCATAACTAAACAAGCTCCACTGTTAAAAAAAGATAGAATTACAGTGGTTATTGATATAATCTCCGTTTTAGTTTTAGCAGACAAGACCTTCCTTAAGTAAAGACTTGCTACAAGTCTTTCCATTATGAACTGAAAATAAAGAATTGAAAAATACTCTTTTTAACGTGGTAAAGTATAAAATTATAAAAGAGACTGTCTGCCAAAGAGAAATCTGATGAAAATCAACTATGCCTTGAAGCCAGGAAAATCGCTTTCCTACTGCAATTTTTGCCATGAAACATAAGACAGAATACTTGGCATCCAGAATTTTGTACTCCTTTACATCTCATGACCATAGCAACAAGGTGTTCACAATAAACATGTAGGAATGAATACCTACACCCATTTGACATCTAAAATGAATGGAAGCTGATAGCTGGGGGATGGTGGGGTGTGCTCCATTGCAATTCATTCTCTTGAGGTTTTTTCCCATTCTAGGAAGTTCTGTTTACCTTTCTCAATCAACAGAGGCATCTGAATTAAGAGAAAAAAATTAATACTTGCCCACCTTCTGATCTATAGAATTAAAGACTGCCGAGCCTACAATGGCACAGCTCATATGGGCAATAAAAGCTTTGGTGTGACCTTCACAGCCTGAAGACAAGTGAGGGAAATTGGGCTGAAATAACCTTAAGATGGCTGGAGTTTTAAAAATAACTCAATCAAATGAAGGAAAATACATGCAAAACCATGGGCTGCCCTCTACATCAACAATGGCTGAATATCAAGGGAGCCAACACATGTATTTTTAAAGTAAAACATCTTCTGATTAAAAATATTTATGATGATATTTATTTATTTGGTGGAATGCATAATGATGAAGTACTTAAAAGAAAAACAAAGCTCTACTTTCATGCTATTTTGTTTTGTTAAATTTTACATAATTTCAATAGAAACTTCAGGCCTTTAACATAATTTTAGATATGGTTTAGATACAAACAGTTTTGTTAGAATTACAGAAATCGCTATTACATCTTTTAGATAAAAATGTAGGGTAGGTTATCTGCTAATATCTTGGTGGAAAAAGATCATTTCTGTGACATTGTCCCTAATATATCCTCAACTCAGATCATTTGTCAACTCTGCTGACTTCCAGAGTCTTAGACAGTTCCATACTTTCTACAGCCATCAAAAAACATCAATAGGGGTGTATGAAAAAGAAAAAGAATCATTAATGCTAGAAGAGAAGAAGAAAACAAATTTAAAATTTTATTTTTAACCATTAAATACAACTGACTAGAAAAAGGTGTGACCAAGCTTGTCTTCCTTTCCAAGAAAAGCAGTTTTCTTAGTTTTCTCACTTCCTGCTGTGAGTAAACAGGAAGTCTTCACGATTATTTTCACTTCTGTAAGCCTGTGTGATAATTTTAGCTTCCACTTTCTCTTTCTGAAAGCATTGCCAAATCAACTTTTAAAAGACGTCTAAAAAAAAAAATTAAGGAAAAAGCCTGTCTCTAAAATAAAAAAAATAAAAAAAAAAATGAAAATTTATCTTGATGGCAGTTGAAGTAGGCTTCTGCATGGATCTCTGAGATTGTTTAGCACTACTACTCCATGCTTTTGTGATTCTTGTTACACAAGCACATATTTTCTAATGCTCCTAAGAATAATTTTTTTTAAAAATCAACATATATTTTCAGTTAGTTTTTTTAGGCATTTCAAGGTTATTTCAAGGATCATGTTGTTTTGCCTGTTTTTATGGGAAAAGTGTATTAAAATTTATCACATGCTGTCTTATCAAACTGTTTATTATTACATCAAGGCAGTGAAAAACAAGGTTATTTGCAAGGAAAAACAGGGTGAAATGATAACAGTGGCAAAGGCCATTAATAAATAAACAGGGATAAAGCAGAGGTCATGCAAATATTTCCAGGGGACCAAGAACCTAAAATATGAATACAGTTGGAAAATCTAGAACTATACTTTACTTTTTGTTGCACTGCCTTTAGTCTCAAGATTACATTTTGAAAACAAAAAAAATGCTATTTAAACTGAATTTTTCACGTCCAAAAATTACTTATCAGTGTAATTGAACTGTAATAAAGCATTCTATAATTACATTGACTGGACAAATGTGGCATTTTATGTTCAATGTTTAGTCAAGAGCATTTAATTTAATTTGTTAGTTAAATACTACACTATTGTAAAGGAATGTTTTAAAAAAAGAAACTAATTTCCAAACCTCTTTTATAACCAGATCAAAAGTACCAATATAAACTGTGCACACATATCCAGCTGTTGGCTGAAATCTCAGCCAAAGCTGCCTGATCTAGGACCTGCAAAACCCAAGCCACACATCACGCATAGACATGGATTTCTACCAACTCAACTCAGAAGTTGTCTCCAGTCCACCTTTACAGGCTTAACATGTACTTAAAAATTATCTTTACAAAGGCAGATCTTCATTGAGATTCAGCTATATTTGTCTTCTTGCAGGATCTGCTCTCTATATTTATTTCCATATGAAGTGGGGTCCCATTCTCAACATTTATAATAAATCAAATATACTGTATGTTGCCTTGTTTATTAAGTATAATACAAATCTAATCTTAAAATTCACAAATAAGAAAAATTATAGCATACACTTTATGTTCAGAAGAAGCATGTGCAGACAAATTAAATGACAGGCACCAAAAAATAGCATTTTCTACTCAACATCTGTATAGAAAATTTAACCATACTACTGAATGATTTAAAAATTTTAAGCTAGACTGAAGTGTGGGCAATGATATACTTCTAATAGTTAAATGATACTACTGAACAAAATATAATTAAAGAGGTTGTATTCAAATGTTATGCCAGAGTTCTCTTTTGTGCTTAATTTCCATTGAAAAAATCCAGTCTAATGCTTTGCTCTGGAGAGTATATCAAGTTTTGCATCACTCCAAACCTCTTTCCTAAATAGTATTTTTAGTGGCAAGGATCCTGCAAAGCCTAAGGCTTTTCTATAAACCCAAAGTGAGTTTGCTAAGTGGAAAATTCAGGAAAAATATGAGTGACACAAAAAAACCAGCAAGTTATAGTTTTGCAAAGTGTATCCAGAAACTTTCCCATATTTGCCAGAATATAATCTTGACACAGTCATCATAGTGAAATATTTCATCATGTGATGTAAAATCATTAATATATGAGTAATCATGATAACATTAACAAAAAGGAAAAAAAAAAAGTAAAGGAAAACAATCCTCTGCAATTCTTCAATACAGAACTACCAATGCTTCTTTTATATCAACTGGCTATTTTTTTTTTTAATAAGTGAGTCTGACTACATGGTAGCCTTCTATCAAAGTACTAATGCTTAACAAAAGAAGATATTAATTTCTCTGGAAAAGGTAAATTCAGCAGATGAGACGTAAAAAAATTAAAATTTAAAAAAATATTTCAGTAGCTATTTGCACGTCTCTTATTAGTACTTAACAAGATATACGGTACACATAAGTTGGAGAAAAATCAATTTTGCATTAATGTCTAGTTGGAGGCATCTCAGATTTGTAGAACAGTGGATAACATTCAATAAGTTAGGAACAGTCTCTTGTCCAGCAGCAAATTAGCTTGTACTTACCATGGGATAGCATAAGCAACAAATTCTTGCATGTTATTCTTGCAAGCCTCTACCAAACACGGATTCAATAACTATCCCAAATACTGATTCAAAAACTATCCCTAACACGGGTGCAATAACCATCCCTAGCCATCACAAATGACTGAAGTACTCCACAGAGCAGCCTGGCTACCTGGCTAACCAGCAGAGGCCTGCTTATCTGCCCCCGGTGCAGCTGTTGGCCCAAGCTGAGCAGGCACTGAAGTCAGTGGGCACTGCCCTGCCATGTGAGTCACCTGCAAGCTGGTTACTGCCTGGCTCACCAGGCTGCCAAAGCACAGACAGGTAGGGCTGCCTTCCCTCTGAACTGTCAGACCCTCCTGCTGGCTGTCAGACAGCTCAGCTGTGATGTTAAAGGCACCTTCCATTTCACTGGGCATTCTGCACTGGCTCTCCCGATCAGCAAATCTCAGTTCTACAAAACAGAATTCCCTTTTCTTACCAGATCTCATTCAGTCACATCAGGCCAATGTGGCTTGTCTAGAAGTCTAGCAGATTGCATAATTTGGGAACTATGAGACCAAATCCCATCAGTGAGGTAAACAGAATCATAGAATCATGCACTCATACAGCGATAAAATAGTTTGGGTTGCAAAGAACCTTTAAAGACCGTTGAGCTCAAAGCCCCCTGCGAAAAGCAGGGACATCTTCAACCTAATCGGGTTGCTCAGAGCCCTCTCCAACCATGGAGATGGGACATCTACCACCTCTCTGGGCGATCTTTTCCAGTGCTTCATCAATCTCACACTAAAAAAAATTTCTTCCACATATCTAGTCTAAATCTCCCATCTCTTTATTTTAAAACCATTACCCCTTATGCTATTGCTACAGTCCCTATTAAAAAGCCTGTCACCATCAAACATACTTGAAACTTTTCACCCTGGTATGTTGAGGACAGATTGCCAAGACTTGACCAACCCTCACAGTAATACCCTTTGTGCCTCAATTATGTAGGAATCCTCAACAGTACTAATGGAGACTTGGAGTGTGTCATGAACAAAAACAGCTCTGAAAGAAAGGATGCAGACATGAAAGCCCACACAGTTTTACTTCATCCTGCCAGTCACAGGGGAGGCAGCTACAGGAGAGAGCTTATCCTCAGAGTTGATACCTGTCTGCATGACTGACCTCATAGAGTGAGCTTTGGCTTTTACAACCACAGGACACTTTGGGAGCAGTGAGGATGGCTGGACAGAGATGGGATCCAACTGATGAGGTTATTTAGTTTGTTGGTGTGGCTGTGGGACCCGGGATGATTTTGCCTGAAAGCTAATATGAAAAAATGAAAGATGATTCAGCAGATGACTCTGACAGTGCCAGAACAAGGGAGGGTCCACAAGCAGATTAGGAGGAGCAGAGCTGCTCCATCCCTAGCAGAGCAACCTTTACTTATACTTGATGAGATCTTATCTGCTTATGGCCTGATCTCCTACAGCTTTGTCTCCAGTGTTGAGGTCACACAAACCCATGCCAAAAGCATGAATGCCAGCTGAAGGGCTTAGCTGCTGAGGGAGCACTTGAGAAGACTTGTTTTAGTGTGAATTCTTGATTGGGTTTGACTGCTGACCCCAACTGCAGCTCTTCCTTCAGCTGAGGTACCTGCTCCATCCAGATGCCAGATTTCATGATCATTATTATGATATATAGGCAGGAAGCAGACACATAGGGACACGTGAAAACAGAAGCCTAACTTTCACAGAAAGTAAGGTAAAAACCTGCTTCTTTGAGAAAACTCATTCTGGCTAGGAATTGTTTATTAACAAAAATATATATCAAACCTACTTGCAAATAAAATAATAGAGAAATGGCTCTTTTCATAGTGAAGAGGGTTTTTAAACTAGGAGAAAATTTCACATGCCACTTCTCAGTGTTCTGTCCTGTTCATGCAAGACCTATTCAATATTGTCATGAATAGCCTGGATAACAAAATGACAGAGATAATATGAAAAGAGAAAAAAATCAAATATTTTTGCTAAGCTGAGTGGCCATGATCAAAACTATTGAAATTCAAAACTACTGAAATTTAGCAAGGGGAAAAACAGTGTTAATAAAGACATACCAAAAGTATGGATACATTTGAGTATTAACTGTCTAGAATAGGGATCGAGTGTCAAAAATTAAATCCAGATGTTGTTGATAAAAAAAGTTCAGAGAGGAGCAAGACTGGAGATACTAATTTGCCAGTTTTGAGGTAATGAGGCTGATTAGAGGCACTTGAGAACTGCTGTTTTGAGCTCTACAGTTAATAAATAGTGTTGAGAAATTAGGAGGAGTATGGAGGAGGAAAAAAAAATAGGAGGCAAACATTTGACAAGTGGTCAGAATTTTTCATGTGGAAAAGGTAGATATGTTTATAATATATATAGGAGCTCTTTCCACTTTCTAGTGTTGTTGGGGGGTGAGGGGTGGGTGTTTGCACATCCACAGTAGACAGGATTTAAAAAAAAACCCTTAATTTTAGGTTTCAGGTCATGAAATATGACAGCAGGATTTGGCACAATCAGCTTTATTGAAGGTTTTTACGAGTAAGTTGGATACACACCTGTTAGAAGCCATGTAGGTCAATGTTGTCCAAGCTGTTGGTCACAAATAAAAACCTCTTTAAAGTTAAAAGACAGATACCTTTTACTCCCATTCTCCCAGACAGCCAGAAGGGGAATAAAATGTCAGTTTATTTAAAGAATGTGCCAATGGCTCTTGAACAGTACTGCCAGCCCTCACAGCTGAGCTGAAGGGAATCCCAAAGCATCATCAGTATGATCTGACTGGAGTGTCCTGCCACATTTACCCTTGCCAGGCATCTGATGTAGCATCAGTGTGGATGTGATATGTGAGTCAGGCTTCCTTTGACTGCTTCAGGTCCATAGGTCAGGGTACACCAGACACTTTATGAAGCAGCTGAGACTACGGAAGACCTTGAAGCCTCTTCCAGCTCACCAATCCCATGTGAACTCTAACTCCTAAACACCACTTGTGTGGTGTTTAGGTTACTCCCCCAGCTCATTGCTTTCAGTTCAGTGATGAAAGACAGAAACAGAAAGGGAAAAAACCCTTTCAGGCCAGAACTCATGAAGATAAACTTGTACCAAACAGCTCACTGCTGGCTATTCTCAGAGGGCTTATGCTTTGGGCCTCTCAATTTAAGAAGGACATTGAGGTGCTGGAGCTGGGCCAAGGAAGGGCAATGAGTCTGGACTATCAATCCTGTGAGGAGCAGCTGAGGGAGCTGGGGTTTAGCTTGGACAAAAAGAGGCTCAGGGGTAACATCACTCTTTACAACTCCCTGAAGGGAGGTCACAACCAGGTGAGGGTCGGCTGCTTCTCCCAGGCGACCAGCGACAGCATGGCAGGACATAGTCTCAAGCTGTGCCGGGGGAGATTTAGGTTGGAGATTAGGAAGAACTTTTTCACGGAAAGGGTGCTTAGACATCGGGATGGGCTGCCAAGGGAGGTGGTGGAGCCACCATCCCTGGTAAGGAAAGACTGGATGGGGCACTCAGCGCCCCGGTCTAGTTGACATGGTGGTGTTTGGTCACGGGTGGGCCTCGATGACCCCAGAGATCTTTCCCAGCCTGATGGATTCCGGATTCAGGGACGGCAGCCCCCCGAAGCGGCCGCCGCCGCCCTCAGTCCCGAGGGGCGGGGGGCGCAGCTCCGCCCCACGCACGGCGGGAGGCGGCCTCGCGCCTCAGCATTTCCGGGTCGGAGGCGGGGCGGCGTGAGGGGGCGGGCGCTGACGTCGCCGGAGGGTCCGGNGAGCGAAAGCGGGACAGCCCGGGAGCGGCAGCCCGGGAGCGGCCATGGCCTACGCGTACCTCTTCAAGTACATCATCATCGGAGACACAGGTGGGTGAGCCCGGGCCGGAGCGGGGCGGGAGGCGGAGAGGAAGGCCCGGCTCCC
>VZRH01005110.1:2193473-2237822 GCA_013397555.1 Urocynchramus pylzowi | reverse complement strand
GCCTCGGCCTTGTCTCCCGACGGCCTTGGGCCGCTGGCAGCCGCCTCCGGGCCTGGCTGGCGGGCCGCGGGGCAGCTCGGGCTGTGTCACGGCCCTGGCTGCGGCGGCAGAGCGGGCCAGCGGAGGGGACCAAGGCGCTGTCACAACGAAACTTAGACCTGGGTAGTGCCCGTGGTTTGCAGCCCTGTGGCAGCGAGGCCACACTCCTCCCCGCAGTTTTGTGATGAGTTTCTGTCTAATTGCTGCGAGTTACCTTCAGCTTAGGCTGCAAGGATGCTCTTTCCAGTCTCGGCTGGAGCTCTGTAGCAAACTGTGTGAAGACAGGCTGTCAAAGGAAAATGAAAAGCCCTGGCTCTTCCAGTCTAATTTAAAGGGACCTCTTTTTTTATGTGTATGTATGTAGACACGCCACTGCTTTTCCAGATGTTTCTTGTCACTTTTTAAAAACATATTGAATCATAGACTGTCAAGGGGTTGGACTGGGGTTTAAAGATGATCTAGTCACAACCCCCCCTGCTATGGGCAGGGTCACCTCCCACTAGATCACATTGCTTAAGGCCCCATCCAGCCTAGCCTTGAGCATTTCTCAAAAACTTACTCCATTCTATTTGGAACTGGCTGCTGTGCGACGAGTAATAATGCTTACAAATGCTGTTGGCAGAGGCATATGCTGATAGGTATTGCTGCTTGAAGCCCCTTTGCTAATACATTGTATGCTTCTTTGGCCTTGTATGGATGGGACTAGCATACTTTGATCATACTGTTGTCAGGACAAGGTAGCTAGCTTAGTTAACCATTATGCCTGTGTATTGTGTGTTTTCCTTGTTGTTTTCCTCATACCTGTCTAATTGCCTTCTTTAATAAGTTTGATGACACACCTGTTTTTTTAGGTGCTATTCTGAGGGTGCCTTCATAATTATACTTCATACCTATGAACCAAATTATCTGTTGGTGGAGTATAATTATACATTGTAGTTGCATTACACATGAGGTTGTTAAATACACTGGGTGCAGCTACTATGTGACTTTTATCTGCTTTTTAAATGTACATTTAAATTCTGAAAGCTTTTTTAGGCTTCTGCAGTAGCAGCTGTAGTACAGGTGAATCGTTAGAAATATATCACAGCTATAGTGACCATGTTAGAAGCCTTAGGCTGTAGATGTTAACTGAAAATTCTGATTTTTGTTGGGTGTTTACTTGAGTGACAGTTCATCAAGCCAGGACAGGAGGACAGGATATTACCCCTGCAAATTCAGGAGAAGTAAGAAGAGGTTTGTCAGGCTGGGGTGATGCAAGATGGTAGTGCACGGTTCAGAATGACACTGCGTCAGAACAGGTGGCCAATTCAGGTGCATCTCTAAAAACTGTAGTCATTAAAGTGGTAGGCAGCAGCTCACAGTTGCTTTGGTACATTGATTGTATACTGATTAAATTTTTACAAAGAAATATCTTCAGTAGTGGTCCATGCTGCACTCTTGAATTTGAGTTGCTTGAAATGTGAAATACAGAATGGATGTGTCATTTCTGAAGTTGTTGCAGCTGCTTAAGAGCCAAATATCAGAAGAGTAAGAGAAAGGAAACACAGAGAGGAAAACAGCTCACAAATTTGCTGTTGGCTTTTTGGTTAGGTTTTTTTTTTTTCTTTTAAATTCCTGTGGCTTGTATTCTTGAGTTGCTACAGGAAGCTAATTAAAACTACTGCAGTGATTATTCTTGAAGTGAATTGAGTATGTCAATAGTGGTAAGTTGGTTTTGCTTTTATTTAGATCTCCTGTGAGCCTTTTATGTATTCTAATAGAGCTAGTACTGAAGAGCCAATTTATGTTGTGCACAGTTGCCAAGATGATGGTAGTAGTCTAGGTATTACTGCTCTTCCTCAGATGAACACCATGGAACTCAAAGTTCTGTCAATGGCAATTAAGAGTGGATGGTGACTGTCCTCTTCACCTCCCGTGGTGGTTTCCCACAGCATTCCAGCCAGTGAAGAAATGCCACTGGCCTTGAAGACCAAGTAGATTTCATAGCAATCAAGAAATTTGTTTCTGGTATTTGATTTAGAGTCTTTGGAAATGCCTCAGCTGCCTGGTGACTCAGCAGTCAGTTGTAAACAAACTGTAGGAGAAAACTAAGAGACTCAGCTGAAGACTGATGTTAACATTTAGCTCCTCTTTCAGCTCTAAAAAACAAAGTAGGTTGTGCAATCCATAAGCAAACCAACAAAACCCCCCTGGAGTTATACAAGACACCTGTATGTGCCTTCTCTGAGTTGTGATTCCGCATGCTTTCATCTGCTTAGACACAGGAATTCAGGATGATCTCAGTCTCTTAAAATGACAGCCACAGAGACTGACTGTGCAGGACTGCCTTGTGCTCAACACTTCTTGTCCCTTTGCATTCCCAGTTTCATTGGTCATTGGCATTCACTGACTTTTTTTTTTTCTTTTTCTGGTATTTTAGGCATGGTAGCTTTATGAACATGGAATTGCTTCTAATTTGGTTCTTAACTGTATTTTTTAATATGTAAAAATGTTTTTTTGTATAATTGGAACTGGTTTAGGGTCTAGTTAGTTTTCTGTTATGGGAGAGACCTGAAATGGCATGGCTGCATGCCAGGTACTAAAAAACATTGCCATAAATCTGTGTGATTTTTACATTGTAGCAGTGGGACAGTAGCTATGGAGTTTTAAGAGAAAAATACAAGTACTATGGAATACTGACTACTGTGAGAGTTTACCAGGAAAAATCCTTTCATCTGACTATTTCCAAAGCCTTATAGGAGTTCGCAAATGAATTTAGAAGCACGTGTGGTGCATGCTGCATAGGGCTGTACCTCTGAGACCTTTGCCTTTATGGTTGATGGTGTCTTTGATTTTGATTGCCAGTAGGAGTTGGTGTCTTCATCCACTCTTCCCTATACATCTGTCTTTGGCCACCAGTTGAAGTTGAGATGGTCTTTGATCTGAGCTGGGATAAATACTGTTGGCATGTGAGAATTGTCTGTTTGTGCAGTTGGTGACTGAAAGTCTGGCATTTTTTTTCTTTTAGATCTTTTTTTGTATGATGATAAAATCTTCTTTACTTACATGTTTGTTATCAGCAATGTACCACGTGGGAATAAACTGGGAATGACAACGAGATTTCTGTGAAGATCTGAGCTGGAATATTTTTTTCAGAATAATACACATTAACCAGAACTTTCTTATATTAGAGTGTGTTTGCTAGATTCCACCGGAGAATGCTCCTGAACTTTAGGATACCTCAAGTACCAGTTTTGCAATGCTCAGATTTCTTGCCACCAACATAACTTGTCAGTTATAGCTATCTCAATGTCTTTTTAGGGTCAGTGTTGCTGCATTTTCCATGAGCAGGTCCACTTGCTTTTCTTAAATGTGTTACTGCAGCAACTCTCTGAGCTTTTTGCATAATGGACTTTCACTTGCCTTTCAATTTTAGCAGACTGAAATTCAGTTGCTCCTCCTAGACCAAAAGTGTCTCTAAGTTATTCTTATTAGGAGGTGATGATGAAAGAAAATATAGTTGCTTGGTGATCTAATTCTCACTCTCTAGAGTAAAGTAAGCTGTCTAGTCAACCATTTCACTTGTCTAGGAGACTTTCAAATGTTGAAATTAAGCAATTGAATTTACTTTATTTTTCAATCCTCTTTGTGAAATATTTCTAGGGTCTTTACACTTTGCCCTGGAGCAGCAGCTGTTATTAGCTAGTAATGTGTATGACCAGTGTCTTTTGCTCTTTTTTTCTCTAAGTATGTAGTAGTACTTCTTGGCTAAACGTGTTTTCATTTCACCAGAGCTGGTGTTAATATCCCGTGATAGCTTGAGAACTTGTTTGTGCTGAAAACCAGAGTATTGGTCTGTACTACTTATATCTTGTTTTGGGACCCTTTCAATTATGCTTTAATCCCGAAAGAGCAGATATTAGATGTATAAGAACATCCTCTTAGCCTCTTAGAAGTTGCTAACCAGAATTAACAAACTATATGTCCATACAAATGGTTTCATGAGGCTGCTAGTGTGCACACTTGTATTAATTCTAACACTTTCTTTAAAAGAAACCCCAAACATCTTGCCACCCAAAAAAATCTAACCCAACCTCACCTCCTATTTCATCTAAATTTCATCATGTTATTATGAATGGCTGGCAGTTTCGAAGTTGTTTGTGACCATGCAAAACATGAAGTATTTTTATAGACTCAAATGTAGCTTAATTTTATTTGGAAATAATTTTTACTTTTAAAAAGTATAGTTAGCAGTGGAGCAGTGCCATACAAATTGAAATATAGTAAAGCTGAACAGCTGCTTTAACTTTGTAGGCCTGTGCTAATTGTTGCATAGAAAGGAAACATTTACATCATTGGCTTCAAGTATTCTGTTGGAAGTGCGTAAGTGTTGAAGCTGAATCAACTTTAAAAGACCAGTTTTTATTACTTTTCTCAAAATTACATAGGCAGCATGAAGGATTTTGGAGGTTGTTTTTCTTCTGTTATTGTCCATGCTTACATTTGTATGTGAACTCCCTTTGCTCTGTATGTGACAGTTTGGAATGTTTTAGTTTGTCCTTCTAATAAATTTAAATAAAGCTTTCCCATGTGATGGTAGAGTTCTGACTAAGACATAACTGACTAAGAAGAGGTTAAGAAAAATCTTTGCTTTAGGTTCATGTCTTGTTATGCCTAGGCCCATATGCCTTGTTATGAAAAGGTAATACTGCACTTTACAGAGGTGCATAAAGCTGCTGTGGTTGGAAAGGAAGGAGAAGGAATGAATTGGAGCCTGTGATAAGAAAAGGGCTTATGAAACATCTGGAAGCTCTGCAGTCTACTGGAAAGAGCTAAAAGTATCTCATAAACCAAGTTAAAGGTATATATCTTGTGACATTTGTAATGTGTAATTACCTGGTTAAAATCAAAGTTAGTTTTAAAATCTGGGTTCTTATATTTAACATTTAGATAATAATCTGTTTATATATATATAATATGTGTGTATATATATATATATATATATAATCATACATATAATCTTGCCCATTATTTGAAACTGCATTACCCTATCTTTAAGATTTATTTTTGTTAGTTTTTCTAAAGGAAGGTAAGAAAGCAGGAAGCTTGTTTCAGCTCAGGTGGTATTGTGTCACTGGTTTCATGGACATCCAAGCGGACGTAGTTGGTTACATGTGAAAGGAGTTCTCGCTCCCTTTACCTTGTGGTGACTTTGATAGTCTGCCATGATCTGGATCCACCCACTAATGCAGTAGAAAACTACCTTCTTTTTAGGTTAGCTTTTACTTAGTGGCTGAATCAGGTGATTTGGCCTTGTGGCTTTCCACAGACTGGAGTACTTTCAAGGAAGGAAACTGGATCTAGGAAGATGAGTGAGAGCAAAATATCAATGGGAAGTAGGTCTTCATCTCTGTGTGTGGTGGACTGATTGATCACCATCAAGTACAAGAAAAACAGTTCTGTGAGACTGTTGAATTAATCCAGGGTTTATCTGCTGCCAAAATGAGTAGACCTTGTTACCACTTCTTGTCTCAACTATGAGCTCTGCTGCTTCTTAGCTCTCAGCTTCACTGCTTCTGTGATCCTTCAGAGAGCCAGCTCAACTCACAAAGATGACTTGAAAAACAAAACTAAACAAATAGTAGGTATGCTTAAAAGAGTGCATGCTTAAAAGAGTGCAAGAGCCCTTTTGGGTAAGGAGGTGGAGCTGTGTGGGAAGGAGTGAGTCTACTCACCAGAGACAGCAGGCAGATTAACATAGATTTTTCTTTCACATTCAGTTTTTATTCCACGGTTGGGAGGAGAGGACTACTATTGCAGTTCTTTTCTTCTGTCACCTTTCTTGGGCTGTACTGGTGCTTAGGCGAGTGAGTAAGGAAACTCTTATCCTCCCCCTCCCCTCTTTTTTGACCCATTTTTAGTTTTGAACCAGGTCAGCTTTTCAATGCAAATATCAGTGGAAGGAACACTGATGAGTTTTGTCTAGAGGTAAGAAAAGCCTGGAAAAGCCTTCCCTCATATTCAGTACTACACACCTGACTCTGCAGCTAGTAACTGAACTTTCTTTGCCCTATTCACAGGGAATCAGAAAGGGGAGAAGGAAGCAAGTCATCTCAGCCAAAGACTGGCTCAGCTGTTCTTTTTTTTTAACTGCTACAAGTACAACCTATTACTGAAAAGAATAACCATTCCCTTTTCTTTGTCTTCCATAGCCCTAGTCTGATGCATGTACTGGTGTTTTGGATGAGTGTAGTACTGTGCTGGATCTGTTTCCAGGTGTAGCTTGTTGTGTATAAGGGAGAAGGGTAGTTTTACTGCTGAGCCCTGGTTCAGAATTTAGAGCTGGTGGTTAAAATTACTGTAGCACAAGTTCTACTCCCATCATTGTTTGAGTGCTAAGAAGCAATGAAGGGATCCTAAAACAGGCACTTGCGAAGAAGTAAGCTGCCTTCCCTCTGAGCACGTAATCCATTGTTTTCATTTGTTCCTAAGCAAGAGCTTTTGTTTACTGTGGTTGTTGAAGTGTATCCAAGCTCTCTCATATGAAAACACTAGATTTTTTTTTTCTGTGATAGTTTATCTGAAGCTATGTTAAAATAATTGTGGCAGTAAAATGGAAAATGGGTTAATAAACAACTGAATCCATCCCTTTTGCATTCTGCAATTGACTGTCATCAAGATGTTCTCAGCTACTTCTCACAGTGTCTGCCTCATTTCAGGTGTAAAATTTACAGTGCTAAGTGAAAAAGATACCTGGTAAGCAGCCACTCCTTCTTAGAGTTAACTGGTGTAGTTACTTTAAACCACCTGCATGCCTTAAAATTAGCTGCCTGCAGCTGGTAACTGATCTTTGCAGCAGCTGTTTATGTCACGAGGTGGTAAACTACTCAGGCATTCATATACAGCTCCTGCCTCTTATACATGTTCCTGTCTGTGATAGGAGAGTTAGCTCAAGCCCTGGAAGTGACTTGGGCTACAAACTATTTTCATAAGAACTTTCACGATACAAAGGTGCAATATCTTAAAGCTGTAAAATTACAATGAAACCTCTGTTTTACTCAACAGCAGTACAAAACTTAGGGATTTTCAGATGGGTTTTTTTGTTGGAAGGTTCTGAACTAGCAGGAATGGCATTAAAGAGAAACTAGTTATTTCTTCTGTTTCTCTGTGTGAGCCCATCAGTCTACTCCTAAAAGGACTGCTATGAAGGAGTGACTGGAGGTGCCGTCATCTTGTGCCAGTCTGAGACAGGGCCTGCATCAAAGGGGCTGTGCTTGTCTGTCATCTCTGCTCTGCTGAGGCTGCTGTTTGTATGCTCAATTCAACTGACTCGGTCACCAGCATTAGGAGAGGAAATATCAGATTGCCACTTGAAAACTAGTGCTGGAATACCTAATAAAATGTCATTTTGTTGGTTAGATTTTGAGATACTGTTCCAACATTTGTAAGATTTGTGCAGGAGTATTGGATTTTTTTTAAAGTTTTGGTTTATCTATTGAAACTGAAATCACTTTGCCAGGTTAATGGCAAAAGCTATTTCTGGTTTTTTGTAAGTGAGGTAGTGATTATGTTCTCCAGTGGGGCAGTTTTATTTCATAGGTGATATAAAAGTTATCTGTGTATATAAACACTATTCACAGAATCACCTGGGTGATTGGAAAAGATCTTTGAGATCATTAAGTCCAGCCTGTGACCTAACCTAACACCTCCTCATCAACTAAACCGTGACAGTGAGTGCCGCATCCAGTCTTTTTTTCAGCACATCCAGGGATAGTGAGCCCACTGCCTCCCTGGGCAGACAATTCCATTGCCCAATCACTCAATGAAGAATTTTTTTCAGATGTCTAACCTAAACTTCCCCTGAAGCAGCTTAAGACTGTGTCCTCTCATTCTGTCAGTGGTTGCCTGGAGAAAGAGACCCCCACCTGACTACAGCCACCTTTCAGGGAGCTGTAGAGAGTGATAAGGTCTCCCCTGAGCCTCCTTTTCTCCAGGCTAAACACCCCCAGCTCCCTCAGTTGTTCCTCACAGGGCTTGTGTTCCAAGCCCCTCACCAGCCTTGTTGCCTTCTCTGGACACGCTCAAGCCTCTCAACGTCCTTCCCAAACTGAGGGGCCCAGAACTGGACACAGCACTCAAGATGTGGCCTCACCAGTGCCGAGTACAGGGGAAGAATGACCTCCCTGCTCCTGCTTGCCACGCTATTCCTGATGCAGGCCAGGATGCCCCTGGCCTTCTTGGCCCCCAGGGCACACTGCTGGCTCATGTTCAGTCTGTTGTCAACCAGTACCCCCAGGTCCCTTTCTGCTGGGCACTGTCCAGCCACACCATCCCCAGCCTGTTGTGCTGCAGGGGATTTTGTGGCCAAAATTCAGGACTTGGCATTTCGACTTGTTAAACTTCATCTTACTGGACTCTGCCCATCCATCCAACCATTCCAGGTCCAGCAGAGCCCTCCTACCCTCCAACAGATTGGCACATGCTCTCAGCTTAGTGTCATCTGCAGATTTACTGATGGTGGACTCATCCCCTCATCCAGATCATTAATGAAGGTATTAAACAGAACTGGCTCCAGCACTGATCTCTGGGGGCCACCACTAATGACTGGATGCAGCACTGTTCACCACCACTCTCTGGGCCTGGCCATTCAGCTAGCGGTTAACCCAATGAAGAGAGCACCTGTCAAAGCTGTAGGCTACCAGCTGTACCAGGAGGATGCTGTGGGAGACAGTGTCAAAGGCCTTGCTGAAGTCCAAATAGACAACATCTACAGCCTTTCCCACATCCACCAGGTGGGTCACCTGGTCATAGAAGGAGGTCAAGTTAGTCAAGCACAACTGCCCCTCCTAAATCCATGCTGGCTGGGTCTGATCCCCTGGCCATCCTGCAGGTGCTGTGTGGCACTCAGGATGATCTATTCCATAATCTTGCTGGGCATCGAGGTCAAGCGGACTGGCCTGTAGTTTCCTAGATCCTCCTTTCCAGCCCTTCCTGTGAATGGGCGTCTCATTGGCCAGCTTCCAGTCATCTGGGACCTCCAGCTGAGCTAGGACTGATGGGAAATGATGGAAAGCAGCTTCACAAGCTCATCTGCCACTTCCCTCGTCACCCTGGGATGGATCCCCTCTGGTCCTGTAGATTTGTGAGCATCTTACTGGCTCAGCAGGTCTTTGACTGCTTTCTCCTGGATAACATGGGGGCTATTCTGCTCCCTGGCACCATCTACCAACCCAGGAGGATGGTTGTCCTGAGGACAACCTGTCTTTCTGTTGAAAACTGAGGCAAAGAAGCTGTTAAGTACCTCTGCCTTTTCCTCATCTTTAGTTACTAAATTCCCTCTTGCATCTAATAGAGAATGGAGGTTGTCCTTGCCCTTCCTTTTGCCATTAGAGTATTTATAAAAATATTTTTATTGTCCTTTAGAGAAGTGACCAGATTGAGTTCTATCTGGACTTTTGCCTCTCTAATTTTTTTCCTGCATGACCTAGCAGTTCCCTTAAGCATTTCCAGAGATACCTGACCCTCCTTCCAAAAGTGATACATCCTCTTTTTTTTTCCTTAGTTCCTTCAAGAGCTCCTTACTCATCCAGGTTGGTCGTTTTCCTTGTTGGCTCATCTTTCAGCACATAGGGACAGTCTGTTCCTGTGCCTTCAAGATTTCTGTTTTGAAGCATGCCCGTCCTTCCTGGACTCCTTTCTTTTTAAGGGCTGCTTCCCAAGGAACTCTCTGAATAAGTCTATTGAATAAGCCAAAATCTGCCCTCTGGAAGTCCAGTGTGAAAGTTTTATTGATGCCCCTCCTTGTTTCACCAAATACTGAAAATTCTATAATTTCACAATCACTGTGCTCCAGATGGCCTCCAGCCACCACATCTCTCACCAGCCCATCTCTGTTTGCAAACAGCAGATCTAGCGTAGTCCCTCCCCTGCTAGCCTTGCTCATCAGCTGTGACAAGAGCTGTTCTCTGAGTAGAATTATTAATATTTTAAAGTTTCGTACAGTTTTGTGTTTTGTCCCTACAGCTCCTATACTCTGCCTTTCTCTGTTTCTTTCTTTTTTACCTGCAGTGCTTTCCCCCACTCCTCCTCCACTTCTCTTAGGTTAACTAATTTTTTAGGAACAGAATCTATACCTGCTTCAAAGCTGTTTGTGTTCTGACAGCTTGCCATCATAAGCCAGAAAGCTAAAGAAAAGAAATTTAGTAAGGCAGATGCTGCAAATTTTGCCTTGGACTACAGTTCCATGCTGCTCTGTTATTGATCTGCTGGCTGCTGCATTTCTTTTCCCTCATTTGAGCTAACTCTTATGCTTGTCTGACCCTGCATTAAGCCATTTCTGTTTGCTTTGTCACTCCTCTTGTCAGAATAGCATGCTAACCCAGCGGACGACTGAAATTGCTTCAGAACTCATCTAAGCTGTGTGGAGAAATGGACAGGAAGATACTGTAGGGAAGAAAGTAGAGACAGCAGCACTAGCAACTGGCTTAGGCTTTTGGAATTGCTGCCTTGTTTGGAATATTAATCTGTGTGCCATCAGTTGGCCACAACTCATTTTGTGACAAAACTAAATGCGGGTTTCCTATTTCTGTTAGATTTGGTTGAAACTGGGTAGTGGTCTTAGAATTAAAGTCCAGAACAAGATAGGTGGTGATTATAGTTCTGTAGGCTTTGTTTCCTCATTAAACCATACTAAAAAATTTGCTGAATTTGGTACTAGAAAGACCAGTATCACTGGTCTATATGCAAACCTCTGGTATGTGTATCTTTTGTTTGGTAGTGTGGCTCTTTTCCTTATCTCTTTGTTCGCTATCTTTTATTACTAGATATGTCTCTTATGATGAGTTGTTGCTGACCTCTAGTATGTGGCTAGAATAGCTTTATCTTGCTGGACAGATAAAACAAAGTACAGCAGGAACTTGGATGCTACAGTATAGTATGTTATGTGATAATAGCTCAGAGTTTAAACCAAATATATTGCTGTCAAATTTTAAAGGCTGAAAAGATGAAGTTTGTGCAGAACAGGAAGAATAACCCTTCCAAGTAAAGGAAGGAAAAATTAACTTTAAAAAGTAGTATATTTACAAACCTAGGTAATTTGAGTACTCCCGTTGACTGCATTTACTTCTACTTTTCTGTGCTTTCACATACAGAAGGAATTGCCCATTTGCTGACCGGTGCCCATGTAATGGGAAGTAGTTACGCTGATTTCTGACACGAGTTGGTTATGAGGGGGACAATGTTTATGTTACCTGTCTGACTGTAATGTAAACTCACCTGCTGCCAGTTCTTCTTGGACTGCTTTTTGGCCTGTGGGGGACCAGTGGGCAGCAGCATATAGTGGTTGTAAGCAGCCACAGACCTGCTATGGTTACCTCAGTGGATAAATAAGGAGACAGATGGGAGACTGATGCTATTGAGGAAATAGTTAGCTTGGAAGAAAGCTGAAAGTACTGAAGGAGAAGCTGATAAAGGGTTGTGAGGAGTAGCAAGCCCTGTAGTTACTGTGGAGAGAGGATGTAAAATGGTACTTTGAAGGTCTGTTAGAAAACTTGTTTTCCACTTAATTTTAAAGCAGAACTACTTTTTCAAAAGAATAATTAATTTTTGTTGAATTTTTTTTAAAATAACTGTTTTGACTATAATGTTTCTAGAACTTTAAAAGCTGTAATTAAAAAGTTTCATACACTTCAAAGTATGTGAAATCTAATACCTTCAGTTCTAGTAATTAATTTAAGCAACATGTACTATGTCCTTAAATTAATTTCTATTAGTCCTTTACAGACTTCTTTAAAATTTTAACACTTATTTCTTTTCTTTCTTTTAGGTGTTGGGAAATCATGTTTATTGTTACAGTTCACAGACAAGCGGTTTCAACCAGTCCACGATCTCACTATTGGTAGGTCTTTTTTGTGCTGCCCACTATTAGTAGTTAAATGGTTGGGGTATCTCAGCATGCATTTATGAGTTTGTTGTGCTGCAGAAGTGCAGGATTTGTGCTGTATTAAGGTGGCAGTGAATCTCTTGCTAATGAGTATTTTTTAGCTCATAAAGTCAGTTTGGGGTTTTTTATTGGGAGGGTACAATCTGAAACAATTTCAAAAAGTTCATAGCTGCAGTATCTAAACTGTTCCTTCAGAAAAGCGGGCACAGAAGAATTGTACAAGTTTGAAATGCACTGATGGTGATGGAAGTGGCATTTTTTCCCTAGGGAACGTAATACTACCCCAGCCACAAAACCTTGAAGACAAGTTACAGATAAACTGTAGCAAAGTTACCCTTAAAGATGAATAAAAATATTTATTTGGGAAGACTAACTTTAGAATAGAGGACTGAAGTGTGAATGTATTTGCTTTTGGAAAGGATAGGGATTTTCTTTTCCAACTCTTCAACTGGATGTGGACCATTTGTGTTGATACTGGGGGAATGAATACATGTTAACACATTGCCTCTGATCTAACTACAGTAAATAATACAAGCTTTTATATATATTTCCACACAAAATAAGAGGAATTGTGTGGTACTAAATTCTTCTGAGGGCAGGTTTAGTCTGCAGATCAGTTTTGCTGTTAAGCACAGCAGATGCTAGTCTCAGGGGAGGTTGCAGAACCTTTCGACTTGTTCATGTTCTTTCAAGGAACCTATCAGCTTTAATCATGAGCCTTGTGCGAAATGTATCCTTGTCTCTATTTTTAGTTTGTGCCCTGGAGTAGGTAGGCTTCCTATGTTTGGGACTGCTGAAATAGCTGCTTGAAATAGAAACAGATTTTCTTCATGTAACAGAATGTATCAGGTGGTTTGATTATGCGTTCTCTTTCTCTTGACAGTCCTTCCACACCTTGTGTGTGCCTGTTGCGTAGTTCAAATTCTTTGGCTAACATGAGTTTTCAGCTATTTGTGAGGTCTTGGCAGCAGATAGGCTGGCGGAATAAAGAGCCTGAGTACTTCAGGCAGGCATGACTTACTATCATCTTTTCTTCTTTAGGCCTGCCAAATATATGACACCTTATATATGACTCATGCATTTGGCAGCCCTGTCACCTCAGACTGATAGGCACTGGGAAACAGCTTCACCTCAGCAGGGTGGTTGTAGTGCCAGTTCTTTGCTTGGCGTACAGTTAGCTGAAATCTGGGAGCATGGCAGAAACTGAAGCTAGTAAGATGAGGAGGTGAACCTAGAAGCAACAAAATGAGGGAGGTAGTAATGGAGCCTGGGAAGCTGCTTGAAAAGGAGGGAAGAAGGATTTTTGTTTTTATATTTTTCATGTATTTGTAATCCTCCAATTCTTTAGTGTATAACTCTAAACTCCATACAGAGTGTTAGCTATTGTTTTCAAATTTTGGTAAGACAAAACAATTCCTCTCTTGGTCTAGTAATCAAAGACACCTTACTGTCTCAGGCCCCGAAAATGTAAACAGAAGTGATTTGGGGAGGGAAGCAAACTTGGGGTAAACGAGTTCATTACCTGAAGCTGCAATTGGAAGATTAACCCCCAATATGCAAATGGACCAAACTTAGAAAAGTATGAAAACCTGTGACCGGTCATCTGTTTTTGGGTGTAGCCCTTGGGGAGGGGGTTCCTCTGCCTGAAATGTACCTGAAGGCCCTTCAATAAATATAACTGCTTTTTATTCCCCTTGATTTTGTCTGGCTCTGTTTTTAGGTAGTCCCTAAAAGCATTAGAAGAGGCTGGAAATGCCTCCTTAACTGTGAGGGCATGTGTGTATTTTGGCCAAGGTTCTCCCATTTGCCCAAACAAATGTGGAAAGACAGATAAATAAAGAACATGGGTTCAAAGTCATATGAATGCCCCTGTGGGACAGATGGGGTGGGTTGAATTTAACTAATAAATGCCCTAATGGTTATATTAAAAGTCCTGAAAATGTGTTGATTAAATAAACCATTGTAAACATTCTAGCTGTTTTGCCTACTGTTCATAGGACATGCCATTATTGTAAACCTGATCAGTTTCTGTTCCTTCTTTGAGAACAAACTTGATGTCAAACTGTTTGTGTTTTTTCAAATTCAGTATTTTTGGTGGCATGTATTTTGATAGAATAGGATAAATATCCTTTTAAATTTTTTTTGGGGTTGTGTGCAGAAACTAAGCATTTAAGATGATTGTTGAATTTAAATCAGCAGCTCTATCGCCACATTTCAAGATTAGGTAAAACCTTCTGTGTTTATATGTGTAGCAGTCCAAGGACCTTCCCCTAGCTTTGCAGTCAACTTCAGGAAGAGCAGTGTCATTCACCTGCTTCCTCTTTGCTGCTTCTCCACTTCCATTCTTTCAATTTCTTTGCATACAGTTGCTGCAAATTATTTGGTTGCTATAGAGCACAGTAGTTGTTGGCCAACAGCTTTTATTTGGCTCCAGTATCTTGTTGGGAAACTCTTCCCCTTTCCCCAAGAGTCATTCCACAGGAAGCAACGCTGCACCCTCAGATATTCTAAGCTAGCTTTTGAAGAGACTTTTGGAATATTTCAACTCAGGCCTGTATAATTGAAAGTCTTGGGTCCATGTCTAGACAATGACCAATTTTAGTGAAACTTCAGCTAGCAGATCAGTATTTTTTTTAAATAATGGTTATAGATTAATGGAAACTTGATAGTCTTTAAATATCTCTATCACTATCTCTAGCCATTTGTTAGATTTTAATTGCTGCATTATTAGCCTTAATTTATACTTGATTTTGTTAATGATCTCAAAAGTGCTTTAAAAATGGTATGGAAGGCTGAATTTTTCATTGAAGAAATCACTTTTGTTTATTTGGAACACACTATTTTTACTTCAGTTATAAAATTCGTTCTTTAACTAGCTAGAATTTTGGAAGTAGTTTTTTTATTAAAGCCAGGTGGATTTTAATTAATACAGTAATAAAATTGTAGGTGACTTTGTGTGCTCCCTTAATAGATTATTTTATTGGTAAGGAATTATAGGTTTCATTCCTTCTAAACTGCTCCAGCAATCTGTCATTGGTAGAGTGTTCAGATAACTGACTATTAAATTTCCTCTTTACATTCAAAGGGGGGGTATGTTTCTCCCTCTAATCTAGAGCTACTAAGTGGTTTGGAAACTTTGTTGGACATACATCCCAGGCACTTGGACAGTAACAGTTACTTTTCTTCTAGAAAGCTCTTTCAAGCTGCTGGAAAATTGGCTAAAAGCAGATTGTGAAAGAGATTATTTTCCTGTGACATTGTCTGAACTTAAACTTGTGTTCTTGCTTTTGTAATACTTGACATTCTTCTTTCTGATGTGTGCTAATAATGTAATCTTTTGTAAAATCTGTTCAGGTGTAGAATTTGGGGCTCGAATGATAACTATTGATGGAAAACAGATAAAGCTTCAGATATGGGATACGGTAAGTAATAAGTCATAAAAATTGTTTAAATATATTGCTCCACTAGCTTTTCCTTTATTCTGGCTAAGCTCTCTATCATCAGCATTGTACTTTGTACTTCGACTATGTACTTTGTCTTGCAGCTTTCTTTGGTTTCTATGAAGTTAAAAATTTTCTAATATATCCTTTCTTGTTGTGATATTTTGTTTGGCATTTGCACTGTGACTTCCTCAAGCTTTGTCAGGTTTATAAGACTGGAATACTGCCTCACTATTTGGTGAAAGTCTTCTATATTACCAAGAACTTCCATTTCTCTAAACAATCTTTCTTTGTCCATTCATGCAAGATTTGGTAAAGACAAAATCCTGTTGTGAAATTGTGATGTGTCTGCTATCTTCAGTCAAGAGTTCTCTAGAGGAAATGTTTGCATTTCCAAGGCAGAAGAAAACACATGGCTCACTTTTCATAGAAGACTTAAAAACACAAGTTCAAGACAGTAAATATTTCAGTCAAGAAGGGACTGGTAAATGCTTTAAGTTTCAAAACATCTTCCAAAATTCAGACTTTGATTTTTGAGGGGGTTCAGCTTGAGAACATACATTGGCTATTGTTGTGTTGTCAGTCACTTTTACCATAAAGCAGTCAGCATCACTGTCTACACTTGTGATAAAGCAGGTTTAAGATGTTCATATTGGTAGCTATATCTTTTAAATGTATTTGAGTGTTCCCTAGGACAGAGTTGCCTATTTCCTTTTGTAAAAGCATTTTAGGATATCTTTAGAAACTGACAGGTTTCTAGGATAACTGACGTTATCCCTAGCCTCATGTATGTGCTTTTTTTGGTACAGAAAATCAGTGGAGGGACATACATTCATATATGCATGCCTACATATATGCATATAAAAATATAAATAAATGTAATATTTCAGTGAACTTCATGGGTAAAATCTTAATTATTTTACAGTTTCTTTACTTGAAATGGCACCTGACACCTGTGCCTCATTGGATGTTCTGAGAAAAAGACATAGAAAGATGTGGCCAGCTTACTTTAGGTTTTTTCTGCTCTGGGCATTTTTACTATTATAATCGTAGATTGCAGACTACCAAGGTAGCTGAGTATTTTTAAGTTCAATAAACAAGCAAATCTCTGCATAATAAATAGCTTTATAATCAAACCTTTAGTATATAGTGTGACCATGTGACTACATACCTGTATTGGTCCTTGTTTCTAAAATTGGGGCAGATTGTCTGTAGGCAAAAGTACTAATTTTACTAGTGGCTCTGGAACTGATTCTGTTAATCTCCTTAGATAACGAATGAACTTCAACTGTGTTTCAGTAGATCGTGCTTCTCCTGGTGCCTGTGACTCAGTGGCTCTTTGCAGTCTGATTGCTGTCTTGAATGCATGCAAATTGTCCAGCCAAAATGGCAACCCAAGTGCTTTTGACTATAATTTATAAACTTTATTTGAGCAGGGAGTTTTTTCTGGCTAGCTTCTTAAGTATATCATACATAAATTAAAAATATTAATTGAAAGCTTTCATACACTGAGTAGACTGTATGCTGATGTTGTACTTAATAATTTATAAATTGTATGCAGTGAATGACAGTATTCTGGCCTTAGTTAAAAGTTTAACTGTGGGCAATGTGACTTTTAAACACAGGATATTTCTGTTCTAATCCAGTCTTGGTTTGCCAGCATATCTGAATTCCACTGTATCATTTCTGATCTTGGGTACAAAGGTGTTGAAGGAATAACAAAAATAAGAAGCTTAATGAGGTAATTCTCAAGAGGTATTTTACTTATGAGTGTTAAGGTACACAAATGTCTATAATGATTAATGTTACTATGTTTTATCTGCATTGAGCATTTTTTTGGTTTTCTGTTAGCCAAAACTGGTAGCTGTTACTCATGCTATCTCTATATTTATTAAGCTGTAACAACTTCTGTTTGATGAGAGAAGGTTCATTTTACACCTGTTGCTAAGGAAACACATGAACTATTTATGGTTTTGGTTGGTGCTTACTGAGTCACGGCACTAGCCCTTCTCTTATTTGGTGCTAGCCTTATACATCTGCTTTTAATCCATCACTGAACAGGGTGCATCATGAGCAGAGGCATAAGAAGTGGAGAACTCAATAAAATTTGTTTGGATTGCTTAACAATGAACTTGCTTGCTTAAGAGAATCAAACTCTAAAATTCAGCTTTTTCTGGCCAGATATTTCTGTGCGATAGTGCTCATTTTGTGTTGTCTTCAGCAGATCACTGCAGCCTCAAGGAAAGCCCTGTTGTAGTAACGGGAACACCTGGAAGCTGCAGCATACCTCACTGCAGGAGTATGTTGCACCTTACAGGAACAGCTGAAGCTAACACTGTTGCATGTCTGTGATATCTGTTTGTGTGTCCTTCTTGTATGATGACTTAAGAATATTTTACTTTTTCATTATCATCCTAGTTTGGATTAGGAGCATGTTACAGAAGTTAATTCTCTTAACTGCAGTCTGTTTTCCATTTGGGAGTACACAAACTGAATTTCTCTTGAATGAGGCCAGACTGGAAGATATGCTTAAGGAATGTACATATGCCTGTTAGAAATTGTAGTCCAGTATTTGGTCCTGTGAACTGGTAGTCTAGTAAAGCTAGTCTGATGCAAAAACATACCTAGGCCCAGCCCCCTCCTCCCCCAAAAACTCCACAACAAAAATCTACATTCCATGAAAGATACTCAGTGTGGCCTTTGCATTCTTAATGTTATGTGTAGCAGTCTCAGCTCTACTGCTGTTCATGTCTGCATAAGCAAATAGTGTCCTGTTGTTCTTTCCCAGCTGCAGGCTGTTCTGGATCTCCCCAGTGCTGGGCTCTGCAAGCTTGCTGCTGTGTGTGCTGTGGCACGCCCAGGTGTTTAGCTCTGTGAGTCTTTGGGTTTCACTATTCCTTCTCAGTGTTTCTAGGTCTGTAAAGATGAGGTGTTAGACCAAATTGTTTATTTGGGTGTCTTTAGTATCTAGATTATTTCTTCTCTTGCATCTTTAGTCTTAATAATGGCTTTCAGTAGCTGGCTGGACTGAGAAATACTTTTGTCCAAACTGCTTAGTTGGTAATTGTCTATTATGATAAGTTAAGCAACTCTTTTGTGGAAGTGTGGTATTTGAGCTAGTGTCAGCTGCACACATAACTTTTAGAGAACTAGAAGTAGAGTGGTTTTACAGCAGCTAGTAAGGATTAAAATTACTGTTCTGGAAGCTGTTAAGCTTTTTGAGTTTAAATAAGCTGTGTAGATAAAGTTGGTTGTCTCGTGGCTGCAGCATAATACTAAGAAATATTAAAATTGCTTCTCCTCAGAAAAAGTTCATTGTTGTAGAGAGATAACTGGGCTTGTTACCAGGCTGAGTCAGTGGCCTTGGTTTTGTTGTTGAGGGGGTTGTTCTGTATGACATTGGCTGTTACTAACAAGTCATTGTTGATGAGGAAAAATAAGCAGTAATTGTAAGAGGATATTTCTGTCAGACACTGCAGTAGGAGAGATCTGTGATGACACTAAGTAATGCTGATGCTCTCTAAATTGGTATTAATATGAACTTTTCCTGTGCACTTGAATACTATATTTTAGTATCTATTTCAGCTTTATTTCATGGAAATTCATTATTTAAAAACATTAATTCATATAGCACCTTCGTCCTGCTTAGACGAAGACAGACGACTAAATATCTGAAATAATTGGTTTTTATAAACTAATTTCAAGTAATTTCTTGATTTCCATACAAGTGTACTTTCTAATTGAATTGGTAGTGTTTTTTAGTAGTTGAGAGCTTTAATAAAAAAGCATGTTTATGGAAGACTGGAGGCATAATTGTTAAAGGCATATTTCCCTTTCAGATATTCTGAACATACTAATTCTTCTTGGAAATTAAGATACTTTTCTTGTGTTTGCAATTGGTTTGGACCTATTAGAACCAAATAAAGTTCTCTTCATTCATTAAATGAATATTCATCGTAGTGTCTCTGGCAATTGACAATAGGATGTAGGGTTCACCCCCAAGAGCTCTTTACTAACTGTTTACTTCATGATGTTTTCTACTTGCTTTACTAGTCAGAGCATACTCATATGTTTGTGGGCAGTTGGTGTATTCTTCTACATTTTTACTAATTTGACACTTTAACAATGGTACCTGCATGCCTATTGCTGCATCTCATGGCCCTCTGTTACACTGCTGCTGTGAAATTGCAGGAGGAACTTACAGACAATCTTTAGCTTCTGAAACTAGTCTGATCATCAGTCACAGGCTGCGTTTGCTACCACGTGGGAGGATTAACTTATTTCTGGATCCATGGATTGAAGGTTGAGGCAGGGAGATCTGTCTGTTTAATAGTTAGTCCTGTTGCTGTTTGTTTAATACAATCATCATCTGAACTTCAGTGCCAGTAGCTTAAGTTACTGTTCACACCGTGATGTCACTTTAGGAAGCTGAGGCAACTTGATATGCTTTCTAGCTTACTGTTCATAAACCTTTGTCATTCTTAAATGTATTTGGTTATTGAAATACTATAGTATTGCCATGTTATTTTCTGAATTGTTTTTTGATTTCTTGGCAGTTTATCCATGCTTTCTACAATAATTACAAGATTTCTACAAGAGCAAGCTCTTGCTTAGGATAAAGCCTTAAATGGGAAGAGTATGAATCACTTTTTTGCACAGTAGAATTCTTGTTTTAGTGAGGGTTGCTACTTAAAACCTAAAGGTTTTTCAAATACAGTTTCTTTCAAGTTATAAGTGTATTTCTGATAATGGAAGGCTAAAGCTTTGTTTCTGTGATGAGTTGGAAATTGCTTTGGCTATCTAAGTGGCATTTATTCAACACCAGCAGAAGAAAAAAGCAGGTATGCAAATTACCTGTATTTAGACGTATGTACAGTTTAAATCTTGGAGATCTTTAGTCCTCTTGAAATTTCAGTTCTTACTGCATGCTGACAAGGTTATTATCAAGCAACATGTAACTTGGCAAAATCTATAATGTAAATTCTGAGACTTTTATATATTATGATAGATTCTTCTTCATAAGCATTTTTAGTTCTGTTTTTGTTTGGGAATGTCTTTGCTGGAAACAGCAGTTGTTTTTTTTTTTACACTGCTTCTGTGTCTATTTGTCCTACATGCTAATAAATCACCTTAAAATTATTTTGTTTTCTGGATTGGAGACATGATTGCAAGAAATATTAATGCATTTGTATAAACAAGTTGACATGTGACTAAGAGGCTGTTAATGTATTTATAACTTCCAAAACTATATTTAAAGGTATGTATTGCTCCTGTTTCTTTCTGGAACATTTTATTCCAGGGATCAACTTTGTGGAGTAGTTCCCAGCTGGCAGCTGTCACAGGTGGTGTGACACTTGCGAGTTGGTTATTTCTTAGAGGTCTTTTTAGTCGTCTTTGTAATGTAGGAAAGTGTAAACATGTAAATTATAATTCCCAACATGAATGAAATGCTGTCACGAGTTCTGAACATACCACATGTGTATGTCTGTTTTCAGAGTGAGGGAATCTAGAGCCACTAGCTAGGTGTGTTGTAGTTTTCATATTGCATGTGGATGTGTACTATAACATTCCGTCCTAATAAACTACTGGTCAGCTTGGAGGCTGAAGGCCTTCTAGGATGTTCTCAGATAACTTGGTCCTTGAAGAAACTTTTTGAATTCTTCAGCATTGAGAGTAGAGAACTCAGTAAAATTAATGAACTGTTTTCTAGGGAGATACACTCCCTAGAAATGTTGTGGATGCTGGTTTTTTAACTACTTTCTTGTCCTGCGTTATGGCTCTTCTCATTTTTCCCCTTACTTTATAGATGCAAAAATACGCAGTTAAGGGACTTGCAAGTAACTCTTTTTGAAAACAAATGCTTGCCTGCGTATTTTGCAACTGATGCAACTACACTGAATACTTAGAAATGACACCAAGATTTCTTGTGGGAATAGTAACACTTGGAGTATTTTTTTAGGTATGCCAGAGATAACTGTGTCCATGATAACAGTTGCGTAGCTTTAATGTTCCTGAAAATTCTAGTACAGGTCCTATATCTCCATGTATCTTAGTGACCTGAGCTGATTGGTAATGCTTCGTGTTCTGCTTACATTGTCATTTTCAAATTGTGTTTTGGTCTCTATATTGGAGAATATATATATATATCTGTACTTTGAAAAGCACATGGGATATATGTCTGTGCAGTTGAAGCAGGGATGAAGATTTTTGTACTTGCTTGAAGATCTATGACTTCTAGAACTATGTCTATGTAGACAAGTTTCTGCTGTCAGAAAGTCAGCTTGTTTCTGTGAACCATTATGGTATGAATTGTAAAAGCTTACAGAGTAGAAAACACTCAAAAGAGAATGTTACTTAGCACTTAAAACATTTCTTGTTTGTCAGAGGCTCACATTTTTTCATGATTAGTGAACTACTCATGTCAGATCTAGCACCTGTTTCTCTAAAGAGAGAGAACAATGTTCTAGGTTCCTGTAGGCAGTCATGTCTGAGCTGGAGTTCTGTGTGTGAAGTAGCTGTCGCGTCTGCCAGTTACCAGAAACATCCTCCATCTTCCCATTTGCACTGCAATGTAACTCTGACAGTGGGTATATCCTGGGATTGTCGTGGAGCAAAAGATTGTGTCACCTGTACTGGATGTAATATGGCCTTGGCAAATGCCCTATTTAACATTTGTTTCTTGACTATTGCCCCTACTCTTCCTAACACCACAGCCCCCTGCCTCCCCCACCATCTGAATGTGCAACTCAGCAATCTTCTTTGAATGGCCCTACTTGAGCCAGGGAGGTTGGAATAGGGGACCTCCAGAGGTCCCTTTCCCACCTCAACTATTCTGTGAGAAAAAACTTTTTAATATGGAAGAGAGATAAAAACAAGTAAGTGCTGGATTTTGCAGGAACATGAAGGGGATGGTAATAACAAAATTATGCTTAAGGGCCTTTCTCTGGTATTGAAGCTGATTTTAATTTATCCTGAGCTTCTATACTGCTGCTTGTATCTGTTGCTCCTTGTAACAAGCAGCTAAACTTGGGTAGGTCCTGCTTTGTAAGACTGATAAAGTACAGTTATAGCACACTTGTGGTTCTTTAAGTCAGTTTTGGCTAATAGCCTACACTTTCTTTCAGTTTTGACTTCTTTTCACTTTTGAAATAGTTTGTCCACTTTGGAAAAAAGGGAAGTGGACAGAGAGAAAATTGTCAGATGAAGAAGTAAAGTAACAATGATGCATTAAAAAAAAAAAAAAAAAGTTGTGGAATGTATGCATAACCCTATGTTTGACCTTCTATATTGGCCTTCTAGATCTCATTCAGATTGATACTGTTAAAGTAGCCATTAAATTTTATATGTAAGGGGTTTCTATTATATAATACATAGTTATGTTATAGATGAAATAAAGGTTAGTATCGTGGAGCTTCTTTACAGAAACTCGATTTTCTTTTGCTTGGAATGAAAGGGAATTGAGTTTGTGTTATCCATTGGTGTATGTAAGCATAAAGTCATTTATTGCTATATGGAAAATGTGATCCCTTCACCAAAGAAGGTACCGTTTTCCACCCTTTCCTTAAGAAAGCAGTGATATTTAAATTTCACCATTGTCAAGTGAGACACGATTAAAATGATTACAGTAGTTTCAGGATTTATATACTGAACTTTTGTAAGTGATTCTTTTAAGAATTCACAATTCATACATTTTTGTGAGATCTGCTAGAACCTCTGACAATGTTGCTTGACCATGATTAATTTACTCAGGGAGATGAACAATTTCACATGTCAGGAGGGAATTTATGAAGGTGTAACAGGCAATCTTCATGTCTTAGGTGAAGTCCAGGTCATGTATAATTTTAGGCAATGTATGGAATACCCTGGTAACAGTAAGTTGTCTGTTTAGCAAGGAAATGTCTCATTTGTCTACCATCCACTTGAGCTAGTCACCACACCAAGAAAAAGTGGAAAGCTTACTTGAATTTCTATGTAGGAAACCAGGTATTACACTAAAAAAACTGTTGGCTATTTGTTTTTTACTGTTTCTTGGTGTATTCTACTGGTTGTCTTGTGTTCTGTTACCAAAGTTTACATGAAGATGTACTTGAACTCTTGGCCAAGAGCATATATGAGTGTATTCTAATGGTGTTGAAACTGTTGTGTTGTACTGTATTTTATAACTTGTTTCCACTGGAATGGCTAAGATAAAATGTTTTCTTAAATAGAAGTTACTGTTTATTCTGGAAGATAAGGATGCTTTCTGAAGACTGAACACAATATCACACTTGTGCCACTGTTCTTGTTGAGTGACAGTATCTAGATCAAGTTCTCTTTGAATTCAAGATGTAGTATTAAGAAAAGTACAGTAATTGTGAGAAGAAAAAGTTGTCCATATACTAATTTTGTAGGCATGCCTGAAGGGTTCCTTGTATTTGATAAATATTTCATTCATGTGTTTAATGTTTTTAAATCAGGGTGATTTCCTATATTGCTACAGATTTACTGCACATAGGGGTTTTTTTTCAGCATTAGTATTTCTTAAACATGTTCTGTGTTATCTTTGAATTATGCTAAAACATCTGTTATTGCTAAATATTAGAAGTAAATATTTCTTCTAGCAAGTGTCAAGTGGTAGATAGCTCTTCTGAAAAACATGAGCATGAAGAGCTCAAGATCTGCAACCATGAATATTTATTTTTCAGGACTTCTTTTCAGCATGTTCTTTTAGGTGCTGAGATTTTTACAGAATACTTTTCTGTGAGAACTATCTAATTTATGTAGACTCTCTGAAGTTTTTCACAGCATATACGAAGATGACTCTTGCGTCCTGTAGCTGCTTTGACAAGCATTATTTATCAAGTACAGAGGAAATTGATTAACTGTGGAGCAGAATCGTGTAAAATTGAATTCACAACCATTTTCTGTTTTTTCTTAATAAAATGATTACTGAAAGAATTCCATCTGAAGACTGTTGAAAGCTGGCTGCAGTTTATGATATAACGGATAAAATCTGCATCCTTGGCCTTCCAACAACCTTTACACCAGCAGATGGTGGGCGTAAAGATGTCATTCATCATTTATTTACAATGGACTTTATTTATTCTAGTGTCAACAGCTGCCCCAGGGAGCGGGTTATTGAATTCAAATGTGAAGCTCTGGGTTATTTGCTTCCTTTCAAATTTGTCTTCAGAGCTTAGTTGCTAGGAGTCCATTCTGTGCTCTAATAATGATTCATGTATTGTGAAGCCATTCAGTAAATTGGGTTGTCAGGGATTGCCAAAAAAGGTTTAGAGGTCTTGTTCCGATTTTTTTTTTTTTTTTTCTTTTTTAACAGCGCTGTGCTGTAGTTGGTGTCTTCTCTCTGTATGCCTTCTCTTGCTACTGTTGGTAACTTTGTTCCCATTTGTCTGTTTTCTGATTTCCCATCCATACTCTTCCTTATCCCCATCTCTCAAAAGTAGAATTCTATGATCTTGTGATTCTAAGTTCATGGTTTTCAGGAATAAAAAATACGTATTAGATATGAAGTAATGAAACTTTGTGTTCTACAGGCAGGGCAGGAGTCCTTCCGTTCCATCACAAGATCATACTACAGAGGGGCTGCAGGGGCTTTGCTAGTGTATGACATTACAAGGTGAGAATACCAACTGGTTTACAATAATGTCTTTGTAGAATTGTGCTATGGTGTACAGTAGTGCTAGGTGTCTCATCTAATTTGGCTTTTTGTATAAATCCTGGTAATCTAACATTGTGTCAACTTTCTTTAAGTGCTCTAATAAGATATAGCATATGTAACCTATATACTTCCAGTTTTCTCTGTATGGTAGTTGAGAAAGCATGCATAAAATCTCAGGAAAAGTGAAATAAAATATTTTTATAAACTATTGACCATCAACCTCTGAATTACCTTTATTGAGAAATACCTGAAAATATTTCATTAATTCCTTTCTAGTGTTTTATTATCACAAGGTATATTTTTTTCTTTAATTATACCAGACTACTTTTATTGAAGTGCAATTCTGCAAAGGAGTGAAATAGTAAAACGTAGAAGTTTAGTTACATAAAGAACACCAGGAAACTTGTAACATTGCAGTGTTTATGAGGTTTGGAAAATACGGGTCTTAATCTGATTTTTTTTAGTAGCTGATCAGAAGTTACTAAAGTTTCCCTGATATATATTAAATAAAGTATCTATATGCAGTTTATCTGTAAAACTGTGGGTACTCTGGCTGGTTTATGAAAATGTTCAGGCTCCAAAGTCTTATTAAGTTGTGTGCCTCCTTTGTGGGTCTTGGCTCTTGTTGTTGCATTGAGCAACCACTTGTACTAGAGATTTCCTAGGTATTTTTCCTTCTGTTCCCTTTTTACATTTAAATATCAGGAAGCAAAGTATAATTTCCTTTGGATTTCTAATAAATGAATCTTTGATTAATAAATAAAATACAATATCTTAAAACCACTCTATAAGTATGGAATTTATTACTTAGTTTACACCTCCTGTAGAAACTGTAATGTGTCACATTCATGTACCTCACTTTAAAAGATTTTGCTGCTAAATTTATTTAGCTTATAAACTCACATAAAAATTATCAACCATTTTCTGCTTTCAGTAAAATAAATATTACTATATGAGTATGTGTTTATTTGTACTGTTTGGCTTGGGTGAAGGTGAGGGGTACTTTTAAAATTCTGTTCAGTTTTTATATGTATATAAAATTACAAATTCTTACAGCACTAAGAATCCTTTTTTACTCTTTGTAGCAAACATGTTTTCAATTACTTTTTAGATAGAGTTCATTAACATTGCTTGTTTGCTAAATTTTTGTTTGCCCATTCACCCTCTCACAAAGGGATTACTAGCTTTTATCCCTCGAGCATGTGCACTAATAAATGAGTTAGTTATTCAAGTAGAAAAGTGGACTAACAGGGGAAAGATTTCTTAAAATACTGCTTTTAATGTTCATTCTCTTCTATATTAGGAGGGACACTTTCAACCACTTGACAACTTGGTTAGAAGATGCTCGTCAGCATTCCAATTCCAACATGGTTATAATGCTTATTGGAAACAAAAGGTAAAATTTTATTAGCTGTTATTTTGTAAGAGGGAAGGATTTAACTTCTCTGTATTGCAGCTTTTTGGTTTTCTTATTTGTAGGCAATATGTTAACTTCAAATTCCCTTCTGTCAGTGTGCATAGTTCTGTGGTGAGCCTAAAACCGTTCTTACTCTATTTAGACTAATACAATGTGCAGCACATGGATCAACTACATTATATTCTGAATATCTGTTTTAGAAGTGATTTTATTCCAGGGGATTGATTGCAAATGCGTGAAGCAATGGATTAAATGAGTTACTTTCCGTTATGCTTTTTTTGTTTCTGGAATCACCAATTAGGAGCACCTAGATCTCTCCCTTATAAAGAGAATATGATTCCTAATTTGAGGTGTTCTAAAGTGCTTTAGCTTTTGATTGAGTATCACATCAGAGAAAATGTCATTTTAAAAAAAGTCTGTAGTATAGGACTCACATCAAAAACTTCTCTCAAATATAAGAAGTGCATACCTGAATGATTGAGACATTTCTGATTTACAAGCCTTTTCCATATTCTATACCTTTTAGCTGGGATTGGGGTCAGAGTGCTTTTTCACTGTTTCCTGGTAAATTCACTTACTTGGTCTTCTCATCAGCTACACTGTATAAAATTATAAAATTATTCCCTGTTGATGCTGAGACTTGGTAGTAAAAGTCTTAATAAAAACACATCAGTGAATATATTATCTGTAATTTTTCTAGTTCTTGATCCAGTGAATTATAGCATCATATCTAGATTTTTTTTTTCTGGATGCAGAATGTTTTGAAAATATCAAAAGCATCAGCTCAGACTTTAATAACCCGTTAATTATGGGCCTTTGTGTAATTGACTGGAACTTGTGTCCATGCCTCAGTAAGTCTTGAAGGTAAAGGTGCCAGTTGAAATAATGGTGTGTATGCATGCCCCTGAAAATTTCATGAGCAGCCACATCATTTCTTAGATGCTACTGAGAAGCAGCTTTGTGATAGTGAGTCTGGGTTTGCTGTTCAGGCCTGTTGAACTTCTATTTTCTTCTTCTTCCCCCGTTCTCCCTTCTGTTTTCCCCCATTGCCTCACCACCCTCTACCTCCTCTTGAAAACCATGGTACATATTAAGTAATTGTGAAGTTTGTCAACTTTTTTCTACATTATCTGGTAAATGACTAACAACTTTCTTTTTAATTGAGGAATGTGTCAAGCATAATCTTGACAAATTAATATTAAAATGTAATCTTGTTTTATTAAATGAAGTTTTGGTAAGCCCATGATGGCCCTGACCAGCTGTTTTTATACTTGTGTGAGTAAAAATATGGCACTGAGAGAAACAGTAAAGTGTACTGTTTACTTGAGATAAGTTTGCATACTTAATTGACATCTGTAACTCCTTCTAATTATACTTAGCTGTTAAACTAAATTTTCATGTCTTGTATTCTGCAGATGCAGACTGATTTGCTACTTACAGCTGGCCCAGTAATTCCCAGTTACAACTAGGTTTTATTCAAACAATAAATATACTTAAAATGTGCACTGTAAATTGTTACAGATTAAGGTGCCATATGAACTAAAAGTATTAAGAGTTAAAATTTTAAACTTTTTAAAGGATATTATTTTCAAGGAGGGTAGGAAGAAAACTCCTTCAATTTTATTGAATTATCCTGAAAGAGTTCTTATGGTAGGGCATAAGACTAGAGACGGGTGGAAGGAAGAATGTGTATGCTGGCAATAGTAGTTCTGAAGGAATAAATACTGCTCTTATGACTCCCAAAAGTGCACTAGACATAAGTTTGTAGTACTGACTTATTGATGTATTTGAAGAGTGTTGAGAATTTAATTTGAAATATAATGGCTGTTTGTTGAAAGCATTACTAATACTAGTGTTAAAACATTACAAATACTGTACTTAATCTTCTTTCCAGAACAAAGCATAGCTATATTGATCTAGTAAGACCAAATGCTTCGAATTATTGGAATGGAGAGAGGAAGACAACTGTGGTTAGTAGAAGCAGTTAAAGATCTTTAAGAATATGTTTAGGTATCAGTATTGAGTTTTGATTGGGCTGTCATTGCAGTTTTTGATACAACTGCATTATTTCAAGTAAAAAGTTATTTATTTATGTTCTGTCATGGAGATACCACTGTAGTGAATCAAGGTTTTAAATAAGGTATATTTGAGAGTAGCATGGTAGTAGCAAATAAAGACATTGCTCAGGTTGAAAAAGATAATGTCAATTAATACTGGGAGTGCTTAAATATAATGAACATCAACTTTTAAATTGCTTTGAGAAGATATTTCTTGTATCCTTGTGTTCAAATTTTTTTAATATTTAAATAATGTGCTGAATTGTATTGACTCTGTAACTCATCTAAGCTAGCATTTAGTTAAAAATTACAAAAACCTGCTTTGCTGCAAAATAGATGCCACAGTGAGTATTACGTATTTTTAATATATCTATCTATTAAAATATATTTTAATATATGTATAATTACAAAGTTGGCAACACCGAAGTCTAGCATAATACATATTATTTGTATACTAACTGCACATTAAATATATATGCTGTTTAGTTAAAAATTTGTATCTAAGAAGATATTTATACATGTACAACTGAGATGAAAATTCATTGAAATATATATCTTACACTTATATATCAGTAATAAGTATATCATTTTTATTGCTGAAAGTGTAATATACTTACAAAGAAGGACAAACTGTGAATTCCTTGTTCTTAAAGAATCTTTAAAAAGTAAGGGTAAAATACTTGTGTCTCTATGACTTAGAGAAATTGATTTGTCTCTAGTTGTTGAGTCCAAAAGGGTTTTTTTCCTGCTTTTTTTGGGTAATATTTAACTTTGAATTAAATTGCTTGGAAGGCAGGAATCAAGAACTTGTCCAACAGTCACTTCAGTTTCTTTTGCTGCTGGAGGGCTAGGAGATTCACAACCTAAATGCTAACTTACTGGGAGACAACAGCTAATGTAGTTCAAAAGAACTTAATTCTGCTTTTGAGGTTTTTTTTATCAGAAAAGATATTGACTGTATGAAGTTTTGCTACTGAATAAAAAAATTAATTTTATATTTTAAATTATGTTTAATATTGATAAATTATTTATAAAATACACACTCATCCTGTAGAAAGCTATTTCATGAAGTCTTTGTTAAGATTTATGTCAGCTAGAGTGTATAGCTCAAGTAAGTGTGATGCCTGTGACTATTTCATATACTGTAAGTGCAGGGCTTACAATAATTCTACTTTATTTAAGGGCTTGACAAGTTATATACCCAAGTTCTGATGGGGGCTCTTGGCTTCTCAGGATTATAAGCATGTCTGTGAAGAATAATTTTCATATGGGTATGTTAGACCATGTAATTCAACTTTTCTTTTTTTCTTCTATCTTAGTGATTTAGAATCTAGACGAGAAGTTAAGAAAGAGGAGGGTGAAGCATTTGCACGAGAACATGGACTTATCTTTATGGAGACATCTGCCAAAACTGCTTCCAATGTAGAGGAGGTAACTTTGCTCAACACTGGATTTTTACTAAAACTGTTGGTTTAAATTACACTTGTTTGTAAAGATACTATTCCTCTAGTGTTTAGGTTCCTTAACTTGAATTAACTACTCTTTATATTATGAGAAACACAATGTCTGTTGTAATTGATTACACAGCACTAATTATATTGTTGAGACTTTCTAATTAATGTAGTTGTGGGGTTTTTTTGAAGTATTTGATCAGAGAAACGGCTAACTTCTGTCTGCTGTGAAATCTAAGAGGTAAGGCTAGAATAGATTTACTAGTCCAAAGCAAGACAAGCTATGGATATTCTTGGTAGATGTCACTGTAACCTGTTCTAAAGGCTTCTGGTGTATCACGATTTCTTCACAGCAATCTCTTGCAGTGCTTTGCTATTTGTACTGTCATCATCTTTCCTGTATACTACCTAGTAGGAATCTTCTTCAATTTGCACACACAGTTTTTATTTTCTGTCCTCTACAGAGCTGCTGAAGGGATCATTGCCTTGGTTACTGTAGTCTGCTATATATTTGAATAAGTTTTTCAGTTCTTGCTACTTTAAAGAACTTAAGTCTTTTCAAGTTTAGATTTTAGTTAACATTTCTGGACACCTGTGAGTTCTTGCATCTCTCACCTTGGTTTACTTCATTCCTTTCTTGAAGGGTAGTCATGTTGGGCTGAGCTCAGCTGCAGCTGAATACCCAACAAGTTGCTCACTCAGTGCTTCTGTCCAGCAGGATGGGGGAAGAAACAGAAGAGCCAAGGCAAGATAAAACTCAGGGTCTGAGATAGAGCTTTAAAAATTAAGAAAAGATATGGACGAAGAGTGACAGAAAGGCAGTCACTCACAACTTCCTACAAACAAATTGAATTTCAAATTGAATTGAATTTCTCTGAGAACCAGCAACTTTTACTACCCTTTGGTTTTTATTCTTGAGCATTATATCATATAATATGAAATACCCCTCAGGCCAGTTCTGACCAGCTGTCCTGACTGGTTTATGTGCCCCCATGATTTTGCCTACCCTAAGCCTAATCACTGTCAGGAGAGGGCATTGTAAGAAACAGAAAACCTTGACACTCAGTAGTAGCTAAAACATTGGTGTGTTATCAACACTGTTTTAGTCATAAATCCAAAACACAGCACCATGCAGGCTGCTGTAAAGAAAACTGTGTTGTAGCCAGACAGGTACAGTGGGGGACCAAGAGCTCCAGCTGAGATGCTAGTGCTACGTGCAGCAGAAAAATTGCTTCATGTGTCTTTCAAGCCCATACTCAGTTCATCCACATGAACTTTGTTATAATGACATAGCTTCTTATACTACATAATCCACCCCTATTCATTTCCAAAACTGTCCTAAATTCAAAATGGTGTGTGACCAATGAGGTATTCTTTTTTTTAGTTATAAAATACTTAAGTTTTTTGAAAAGTTATAGTAAGCTATAGATGACTTTCGCAGAATTCATTACTACTTGATTCTAACATTATCACCTCTTTTTGCATCAAAAAATGCATCCTAGTGAATGAATTGTCCAGTATCTAATGCATCCCTGATTGTCAGGAGGCGGATGAGCATGATGTTCTTTATCAAAAAGTTCACATAGAATCCTCTCCTTGTGATTGTACGTGTGAGTAATGTGTGTGTGTGTACTAACTTTCTGATTCTGGTGGAAAACCTTTAGGATTTAATCCTTTCCAGTGGCAGTCATGTGCATTCCTTAAATGGTATTCTCAGTAGACACAAAAAGGTGGCATGATGTAGAGTAGTTAACAGATACAGAAGCAAAATCCTAACTCCTAGCAGTTTCTTTATATGAAAAAATGAGCTTCTGTTGGTATTGGGTTTTTAAGCTGTTTCCCTTGTTTAATCCTGATTTCCACCACTGTGGAATACCTTAATAAATCCATAGCTGGAGCAGTACACTGACCTTTTTGATGCTTGGATCTTAAAACAGTTTAAAATTGTTCATTATGTTCTTCAGGATTGTGTCATTACCTATGTCTTGAATGGAAATGGATGATAAGGAGTGGAAAACATCCTGTTGGCTGTTTGTTTTGTGCAAGGCTGTTGGAGAAGTTTCCACCCTGTTTGCATAATAGGTAATAGATGGCAGAGAGTGGGAAGAAGATCCTTCATAGTTACTTTGGAGACTTCTAAGAATTCACTGTGACCACAGAGTTAAATCATCATATTTCATTGGAATGGGATTGTGTAAAAAGAGCTGCTGTGTCACTAAGAAGATAGAATGATTACTGGAGGGAGGTTAGGCACAAGCTTATAATATGACTGCAGTGCAAGGACAGTTAATGTGAGTCTCTTCAGCAGTATCATATTTATTTGAACGGGAGGTTGTTGTTGATTTCCTTTTAGCTTCCTTCTAAAGCTGTAGAGGTAACCAACTATCAAAATATTACTGACTTTTCGTGCTTCTTTTTTTTTTCTCAGTGATTTCTAAGATGATTGTAGTTAGAGCAGTGTAGACTTTGTCATGAATGGCTGTGGGCTTTCTCACGGTAGAATCTTCTTAACTTTTAGAATCTTGGTTAGCATATTTGCTCTACTGTGTTGAATTGTGGATGAGTGATGTGTACTCTGAAACACTGTTTGCAGACTCCAGTGTTGCTTATTTACTTTTTCTAGGAAAATGCTGTGATGTCCATTAGGAGGCTTTTCACTTGCACGCAGATAAGTCTGGGGTCTGAGCCCCAGGCAGGTTTGTTTTAATCATAGCATTCATTACTTTCTGACCTTTCATTAAACCAACACATAATACATAAGAATTCTTTTTGTCTCATTTGCAAGAGACATTAGCAATTTTGTCACATTAGTTTTTTCATTGGTAGTTCAGCAGAAGTATGTGACTATTAATTGTGCTCTTACCTGCAGCCTGTAGTTCAGAATGTGCTGAGAGCTTACTGCTTGGGCAGGGGCAGAGTAGAATCACCAGCATGACCTCAGGGTGATCATGTAGTCCCTTATAGCACATGGTGCATAACTCTTTGTCCCTGGCATATCAATGGTTTGAATCCATTTATGTGCACTGATCCTTAAGAAGTAAGGATACCTAGCTGTATTTGGGAAGCTGCAGTAACTTAGTGCTTTATTATTTCGTTCAGACTGCCATTTTTAATAATGATTAATGATGTGACCAATCCTAAGCCAGAAAGTTTTCTGGATGTTGGTCAAAACAGTGCTAAACAACACCACTGTTCAGAAGCTGCTCTCACTTGAGTTGTGCCAGTGTATCACTGACTCCTGGTGTGGGAGTTGGTTTTAGTACGTTGTTTCCCGTTTGGAGGGGTGCCGATGCCAAACTTAAGAGCATTGTTTGTGTTATTCCAAGTTGTCTGCACATAAATAGAATGCAATAATGAATTCATTATTTAGGATTAAACCTGAATAGACTCATGGTTTTAACTGAGCAATGGAGCACTTCTGCTACATGGAGCTTGATGGTCATTCAGTGGTTCTGTTTCAGATGTAACTTAATTTTCTCTTCAGGCAGCTTCTTTCATACTTTTGCTTAAATTAGTAACAAATATTCAAAGCTCCTGTAGCTTCAACAGAGGCACAGATAAGAGAAGGGAGATGTCCTTTTTGTAATATTCTGAAGGGTGAAAGTGAAAATCTCATGGAAAGATTAGATTCTTAGAGGCATCTAAAGTTGAACTGATTTTTAGAGTGTGTTTTATTTCCCTTCCAACCCTCCCTGAACACAACTAACAGCTGGGAAACAAACAGTTGTTTGACATGGTAATATATTAAGCATGGATTTAGTTAATAAAACTTAAAAGTCATAGGATGTTAATAATTTTCATAGAAAGGTAAAGTAACACACAAGAGGTAATCTGACTAGCTCTTGCAAAAGAGCAGGATTTCTAGGTCATGAGTCTTTAAAAAAAAACCAAAAAACACCCACCCATAAGTAACGTTTATCTTAATTTGTATCAAAACCAATATTCCTTCAAGTTCCTGGAAATCAAAGTTCTGTGACTTTTCAGCTGTGCGAAGCTGACATTTTAGCCAGTTTCTCCCATGAGAAAATGGGATTGAAGCTTGTGTCAGTTCAGCTGAGGAAGGGAGAAGGGTTTAATTTCTTCATTACAGCCATCACCTGGCTGTAGTGAAGATACACAACTTTTAGCTGCCTGTGGTAAATCCTTGGATTGTGCCCCAACTTCACAATAAGGAACACTGGCTCTGCCGTGGTTCTTGGGGCTTCTGGGCATCTCATGGTATGATGAGAATACAAGGTGTCAGTTAACTGAGTGTTTCAGTCTTTACAGAAGAGTATGAAATATATGATACTGCCTGCCTGACTGTAGATTCCTGGATAAATGGATACTTAGTTCTGGAGGGTTTATGGGGTTTTTTTTCCGCTCAAGTATTCTGTCTTGTGTAACTGTTCAACAACAGTTACAGGACTTACTAAGTCAGTTTGAGCTCTAGTAATGTCTATCAGCTCAATAAGCTCGTCAGAAAGATTGTGCCTCAGTGGGGCCATAAAGAAGTTGCTGTCAAGTTCTGGTTTGTGTCTTTGCACCTATACTTCTAATAAAAGGTTACAAGTGTGATGGAGCGCTTTTTGGGGTGTGGGTTCATTGTGTAGCACCTTACTATGCTTGTAATTAACCCCTCTGCATCCCTTTTAGTGCTAGGCTTCTTCCTGAAAGATAATTTACCTGTAAAAAGCATTGCCTTACTGTGGGTGCATAAAAGAGCTGCTCAAAGCTTTGGAATCTCACTTCATTAAGGGGCCATCTAGCACCACTTACACATTTGGATGGTGAATACTTTAGGCATAAATCCATTTGTTGTCTAGGCATAAATCCATTTGTTGTCTATGTTGTTACTGTTTCCAAATGCATTCTTAAATAGTAGAGTAATCTAACGATATCATATCTTACTGCTAAAAGATAAGATAGGAAGTTGGAGAGGAGGAGAAAATTCTAGGTGTTGGCTGGGTCATGCTTTAGAATTTGTGATATATTTAACCTTTAAGCATTCCTCATGTAATTGTAAGAAAGAATCCAGGAAATAATGATTGCCGATTTTTATTTCCACGCATTCAATTTAATTTTAACATTGCCACCAGAGGGCAGCATGTTCCACGAGCTGGCCTTGCTGAACGTGATCTCGTGCCTGATCATAGGCAAAGATGAACTTGTAAAGTCTTGAGTTCTGAAAAGTATTGGTGATTCATTTACAAGTTTTTTCCTGTTATGCTCAGCTTATAGCAAAGTCCTAAGATTGTTGTCCTGCCAATAGCTTTCTGAGAAAGACAAGTGACATTATTGACATCTGCAAGTGAAAACTAAATGTAGCTGCTCTACTACTCACATTCTGGTGCCCCTAGCTTAATATTACTCCTGCTTACAGCTTCCATGAGACAGAGGTATCAGGAACTTATTCCCTTACCTGTTTCTTGCATTGTTTTTACCAGTTACAGAATTCATTCTTCCTGGATTTGTCTCAAGGGTAGTAAAACTGTATTACTTGTTTATTTGTATGGTGATATGAATGTTGAAGTTTATTTACTTCTACATTCAGAGTTTGTAGGATTCATTTACCTTAAATGCAGTATTTGTAGCGTTTGGTAGTTGCAGTTTTGGGTTGTTTGGGGAGTTTTTTGGGGCAGGCATTGTAGATATGACTTCTTGATTCTCATGTTGCAATATGATCTGGGAGACTCCTTAAGCAAATAATCTAAAGTGATAATATACTGATATATTGTGATTTAAAAGCCTCTTTTGTTGGCTTTGCAGTAGGTGCAGGCATGACACAACAGGCCTATCACATCTTGCAAGACTCACTTTCCCACTTGTACAGTGATGCACTTTTCCTGGAAGGGATATTGCTATTATTTGGGAACCTAGTTATAATGAGCACACAATTGAAAAACACATTACATTAAAACAAATCACTGAATAACTTGTATACAACCTTTTATTCAGCTGTATTCAGCGGTCTCATGCAAAAAAGCATCAGTAAGTTGGGGTTTAGAAAATGAACAGAGTTCAACATTAAATGTATTTTTTTTCCTGAAGGTACATTGTTTTCTTGAATTTTCCCAAAATGTAGTCAAGGATTTTTATATTTGGAAGTCTAACGTACTGATTTTGCAAAAGTCTCTCACTTCCTTTTATGAGTAATAGAGGTACTGTGTACTAGGGCATTGCCATTTTTCAGGTGATTATGTATAAATGCACGGTGAGTCTGGTACTGCCTCCCCTGGAGTGGTGAAAATGAACCTGGACCTGATTTGGGATGGAAAGGCCTGAGTATCTTTGTCTGGTGTTTTAGTAGCAGCAGCATTATGGGAACATACAGTGCAACTGCAGTAGGCTTGGTAGGCAGCCAGCTGAGTCCTTGTGGGCTTGCTGGTGAGGTCTTGTGTGGAAGTGGCTAAACTGCACCTGGATCCAAGTTGGTGTGTGAGGTGCTACAGCTGTGTTCTTGCAGTCCCCTGCATGTGGTCTAATAAATCTAAACTGGATTTGAGGGGAAATCATTCTGTCTTTCTGCATTTATGGCTCAGTTAATCTGAAAATAGGATAAACTGTCCATGAATAATTAAGAGTTTATAGTATACTGCATGTTCCAGGTAAGAGTGAGAACATGCAGTATCAAAAGAGATTTTTGGAAGAAGTCAATTCTGCCAAGTTCACCTTCTTGTCCTTGATAATTGGGGCACTAGCATGCAATGCCAAAATCTGATGAGATAGTCTTAAAACAGGTAGACTGCTGTTTGTGATGTTCCCAGGTGATTGAGTCTGCTTACACTTTGAATCATAAGTTAACTTAAGATACATGGACATGAGAATCAAATGGAAGTATTGAGGGATTCAAGTGTCTTTTCAAGGCTGATTAGTAGCAATTATTTAGAATACATGCAAAGAAGAGAACGTGAGGTAGACTTATGTTCTATGTTCTTATAATTTATTTTCAAATATTTTCAAATTTCTGTGGCCCAGTGCAACCTAGCATTTTGCTATGCAAAGTAACAGTATATGCTGTTTTAACACTAAGTTAAAACATGCACCAGAATCACTGATGGGAATGGGGTAGTCAGATTATGACTTCAAGAGAACAGAAATGATAGAACTGAGATTAATGGAATATTTGGATTTTTCAGATCAACAGTTTCTTGGCCATTATGTTTAAGATTAAAATATACTGTACTGAACTCAGTATGCTTTTTTGCTTTGTACAGTACATGTGTAGTAACAGAAGGAATTTTGTGTTTGTGCCGTGCTTTTTTCTAGTGTGTTTTACTGGTTTTTGTGAGGATAGATGCATTGCTACAATGACTGCTCTTTAGTGTAGTATCCAAAAGTTAATTTATTCTCAGTAGTATCAGTTTGTTAAAATTCTGGTTTGTTGCTCTGAAGTAATTTTTATAGATTCAATGTCATTCTCATGAAATTAATTCTAAGAGTCTTGGTGTACTTAGCCAGCATCTTCTAGAAGAGTTAGAAGTGCCAGTTGTTAAGTGCTTGTTTACATGAAGTTATCATAACACTTTTTTAAGACTTCAAGTTCTGTTTAATGTCCCGCTGAAGTAGAAGTAAGGATCCTCACAGAATCCAGCTGTGTGAATTTTCAAACTTGACTTACACCTTTCAGTGGGCACATGTATGAGGCCATTACAATAATTAGTATGTTATCAGAAACAAAGATAAGTTTGAATTTTTTTCCTTACATAGAAAACTTCAGTTTCTGAGGAATTTGAATCAATTCGTAGTTGGCTGAAAGCCAATTTTTCTTCTCAACTGTAACACGTGTTTGAAAAACGAACTCGCTTCCTAAGTGCCTTGTGAATCTGCAATGATTAATTCTTCTCATTATTTTGCTGCAAATTCTCATGACCCTCTGTGATGATTCGATCACCCACTTAGAGTTTATGCATATTCATATCTCTCTGCTCCTGCTGCAGTCGTTCAAGTCTCCTTCACTGGCTGTGGTGTGTGCTTGGTGCAGTAATTGAGCTGCAGTAGATTGATTACTCTGGGGAGCTGTAAGGCCTTTAAAGGTGAAAACATATCAGTCCTGTTAATTAGGAAACAAAGCTCTGGTGGCAAGTTCAGCAGTCAAATGCTTCCAGTGTAGAAATGAGGAAAGGTATGATTTGTTCCTCTCCATGAACCCTGTTTACTTTTTTATATTTGAATTAGATCTGTATTTGCTGTAATAGGCTTGTGCAGAAGGTAGCATGTCTTGTATGATGGCATGGTGTTGGTATTTTAAAACAAAAAGAAATGTATGTTTATTGTAATTACTAGCTGCTCTTAATCGCCTCCTAAATTATACATTATTTTAGACATTACTTGACCTATAAAGCTAAATGAGAGATAAAAATGGAATAGTTGATTGTAAACTTTAACCAAAAGCATCTATATCAGTCACTTTTTCAGACCTGAGTGTCTAAGTATTTTCTCTGAATTAAAACAATAGATTTTTAGAAGTCATTGCAAAACCTGGGGCCTCTTCTTTGTACTAAGATGTCTGTTGCCTATTGTGTGCAAGATTAATTAAAGAGAATACATTCTTAAAATTAGGTGAATATTAAATGATAGCGTAAGGTTTCAGCCAGCAGACAGCATCCTTACATCATCATTGTAAGTACCCTGTGGTTTTATGTTGCTAAGCACTCTAATCTAGAGTGGCCTATTACAAAGATATTAAGGGTAGGGGAAACCATCTGCCACACAATCTATCCATAAGGGTCAGAAATAAATAATTTAAAAGTAATTTATATATCTTAAAAACCACTTTTTCCCTGTAATTACTGGACAACAGATTGTAGAATACAGATGTTATGAAAATGCCACCATTTTTGTAAACAGCGTGTGATCTATTGCTGCTTCAGGGTGGGTTATAGGATGCTGTTGTCATACCTGTTTCTGCAGAGGTCAGGAAGGAAAGTCTCACTGAAGCAACTGCACATGAGATTGAATTCCAATTAGTGCATTGAACACTGAAGGATATCTCATTCATTGTGTCTGTGGTCTTTTTTCCTCTGTTTTAGGCATTTATTAACACTGCAAAGGAGATCTACGAGAAAATCCAGGAAGGAGTTTTTGACATTAATAATGAGGTAACTTTTAGTACTCTGTACACTCTCTGCTTTTTTAAAGTACAGAATTCACCTTCCCTAGAAGGCTGGACAGTAAAAGATTCGTCTGTTCCTTTTGGCTGTAGAATTGTCTGCCATTGTGATAAAAATGGATTAAAATAAGTGACCCTATCCATCCATGAAGCATCGCAAAATAATATAAATCCCCAAAAGAGAAGAAAATCCACTTTCATCCACTTCTCCATATGGTGTCATCTGTTTTCAAAGATAATTTTCCACTATGTAAATGGAGGACCATGTTGATATGCCAGATGCACTCCATGAGCTGTCCAGTGTAGGGGAGGGATTGCTTTGAGAGTTACATAAAAGACTTTTGAAATGTTCCTGGTTTAGGTGGCTGGATACTGTAGGGAATGAAAGATTAGCCATTTTGCTTATGCACATTACTGAAATTACAGATTATTAGGACCTGTGCCTTTGCTTGTTTGGGATGGGGGTGGAGAGCTGTAGAAAGGGGAACAAGAGCTAGAAAGACATACGATGTCTCTTGAATTTTGAAATGACTGTACTGTGGAAAATCTTGCTTTGTAACACTAGTATTATATAAGCTCTCTGTTAACAGTCTCATAAAAAATTGACAATGTGAGGTGATCAGTCTTTTCTGAAGATCAAGTTGGGGTTTTTATCCTGCATGTCCCTGAATGTTGTTGCTGAGGTGCTTAGTGAAACCACATGTGAAAATCTGCACCACCACTCTGTTCTGTTTGTGCTCTGTGGAGAGGTGTGTCCAGACTGTCAGTGTGATGCTTCTCTTAAACATTACCATCCTTGCAGGATTGTTCAGGGTAGAGAGGGAATTGGCAGGACTCTAAGTAGCTTCATCTCTTTCCGCTCAATATATTTCAACATGAGAAAATTGAGACTACTGAAAATATTACTCATGACTTCAGAGACGAAAAAATCAGAAACTTCAGTAATATGCAAAGTAATGCATCAGGAAACTTGTAGCTAAATAAGATGTGAATAGTAATCCTCTAAACTAATTCTGTCTGGAAAGTATGTGTGCATGTTGGTGAAACACTTCTTAAATTCAGTTCACTGATGAAAAATTTAAGATCATCTTTCAAATCTTTCCTGAAGAAAATGCAGTTGGCAGTGCAATATAAATTGGAGAGCAGTGTGTCTGAAAAAGCATGCTTGTTGTATCTGTCGAGTTTCATATAGTAGCTGACTGCTTTACTGTGCCTTACCGAGCTTTGATTGCAATATGCTGTCAAGAGCCAACAGTCCGTGCTACTTATTTGGCTTTGTGCCAAAGTCTGGCTTCTTGATTCCTCAAGAAGTTGCTATCAGCCCAGAGGGGGCAAAACCAATGAGCCATAGGGCATGCTTTTTATTAAAGGGGAGTCAAAGAGCGAAAAGAAACCACATCAGCTGCTGTCAATACTAAGCGAGTGCCAGAAACCCGAGGGCTACCACTGCTGCAGAACAACTGCCAAGCACTATAAATCTGAGATTTGCTGTGACGCAAAGTTTCCTTAAGAGCTTAATTTCTGAAGCTACTGTATTACTTTTCTCAAAGTGCTGTATTTTTAGGTAAAATCCACTTGAGGGAGTGAGGGTTAAGATATAAGTGTGATTTTGATGAATGAAAGAGCTACGCTGTGTGTGGGTTCTTGGCAAGTAGCCATGTCTTTTGGGATCACAGAAATTATTGATGACACAGAACACTCGTATGCCCTTAGCCTCTACAGCTGATTCAACACAGAAAGAAATGCTGCCTGGAGAGGAAAAGTTTTATATTAAACTATTAAACTAGTGGAGATTTTGGCAAGAGGGGAGAGGTTATACATTCTTAGCAAATGTTGTGTATTTTTAAGCTTTATGCCAAGTAGTATTCAAATACAAGTCTTGCTCTGTGGTTTTTTTTTAATAGGAGTTTAAGCTACAGAGTGTAACATGGAGATAAAATTTAAATGAGAAGGAAGGCATCTTACTTTAAATAATATTTAATTGCTAAGAATGTGCTGGGAAAAATTACAAACTTTAATATATTTATTGCATACATTAAGAGAACTTGCTGTATGATCTTCTAAATAGAAAAAGTAGCTTTTCAAGTATATTTTAAAATATTTACGCTGTGTATTAAACTTCATTTCAGGCAAATGGCATAAAAATCGGCCCTCAACATGCTGCCACCAACGCAACACTTGCAGGCAATCAGGGAGGACAGCAAGCTGGAGGAGGCTGCTGTTGAGCCTGTTTTTACTTTCTAGCTGCCTGGATGAGGCCTACTTACTTGTTTGTTCACCCTTCCCTCCCCCTGCCCCGCTCGCCTCCACTTCAATTCAACTGAGACATGAAACTTGTAAGTTGGTTTCCTGTTGCAGAAGACTTTATCCTTCAAATTCTTGTATAACTTTGAATAAATGGTTAATGTTCACTTAAAGACAGATTTTGGAGATTGTATTCATATCTATTTACATTTGATTTCTAGGTCAATTGATGTGATTATTTTTGTTAAATGTTGTCTTGTGCCCTTGACTACGAACTGAATTGTATTAAACACTACGAAGTCATCTGAGTATTTTAATCAGTTTGTGTAGTTAGGTTTCCCAGCTCCTGAGGTTACCTAATGTTTAATATTGTAGAGCTGTCCTCAAGTTTTTTGTCAATTTTCAAGGCTATGAAGAGAAGCAGAAGGACTCTTTTAATTCTGTATTTATCACTTTCTGTATATATAGTTTAATAACCTGCTTGGGTGTACTTGCCAAGCTAGAATTCTTTAATGCATTTGCATAAAATCTATACTACTTAGAGCTTGAAAACTACAGAAGCATTAATAGGAATTGCTTGGATGCTAAATTTTAAGCCTTTTTGACATTGTTAGCATGTTCATGCTCCCCTGTCATTATCCTGAAGTCCAAGAGAGATGCTTAATGTATATTACTAGAGGCTACATACGTGCTATCTATTTTAATGCCAAATGTTTGCTGTTTATCCACAATTTCCACAACACCTCTTCAGAAATGGATTAGCTGTTTGCCTTAACAAATACTGTAGGTGAAAACAGAGTATGGATGAAAAGTAGAGGAGGAGTTGATAAATTTAAAATGGCACATTTTAAAAACGTTAATCTTCTCAATGGTTTCTTTCTTGTTTACCACTTGATTTCTAGGTATATTTTTCATGCAAGGACAGTTTTTCAAACTAAATGTATAGTGGTCGTGTAAAGTTTTCTTTTAGTGACAACTTGTAATCCTAAATATATGGTAAGCATCTTGTCTATTGTGAAGAGGGTGTGAAAATAAAATCTGCCAGTTTGGAAATCTTGATGAAAATCAAAACTACAAATGTTTTGTTACTTATTATGGTGATGGCTGGGGGGAGGGGGCCTATTTTTCCTTAAATGAAAGGGTTGCAACACGGCAAAACAAAATCCTGTGTTTAAGTGTTTATTTGTTAAAATACAGAATGTTCATGTCACCTTTCATACAGATGTGCAAACAACTGAGTTTCCATCTCATCCTATTTAAATAATTGCAGACACAAGGGTGATGCTAATGCTAGGCCATGCTTCATGTATTAGGGGAAATAAAGGGGTGGGGGCAGGCAATGACTGCAAAACTTTTGTCTTACTGGACCAATATTGACTGCAACACAACACTGGAGGAAAGGGATCCTCATGTCACCCATTCTAATCGTCAGAACTTGAACATCCAGAGTGAATAAATTTCAGCTTGACGGGTGTAACATAGCAGTGGTTCTGAGATTAAATAAAATTTGAAAAAATGGTGTGGAACCTTTTGTTGGTATCTTGGGGAAGGGGCAACCAGTATGGATTTATGTTAATTGCTGATTTCACTTCTTTTTTACACACTTAGTAACATTTTCAGTGATGTAATATAATTATTTTCAACTTTTAAATTATTAAGAGGTTACTCCATTTACATACTTTCAACTGTTACCTGTTTATTAAACAAAGTTTGCATTTATAGCACACACTTACTGTTTCAGTTGAAGTTTGAAAATTGTGTTGCATAACAGTAAAACCATAGGACTGAACTGCATGGATGACAAGGGAAAACTGGCATGTCCTAACTAGCTGTTTACAAGGAGTGAACAAACAAGACTATTAGCTTGGATTAACTACTTGAAGTTTTTTTTACTTGGCAATGTTGTAGAATTCAATTGCTTGAGATGAGAGAAATGTGTGATTGTAAAAAGCAGCCTGAGCTTCATTACAAAGGGGAATAAAGTTATCTTTAAAAAATTATCCATTAAGGGATTGGGGGGGGAGGTTTCATACCAAAGAAAATCATACCAAGGTGCAATTTCTCCCTTAATTCTGGTTTAGAATATGGTAGAAAGCATAGACAACTTGAAAAGAAAAAAAAAAAAAAAAAAAGGGAGATTGGGGGGATAAGCCCTCTAAGCATGACTAAAAACTTGTCTCTCCCATGTCTACTAAAAATTAAATGCTCCAGGAATTTTGGCAATCACTGAAGAAAGATTAAGAACTCCCCCTCAGTCTTAGACCTGTGCATCTCTTTTGGCTTCAGTCATTCTGTTTTACTCTTGTGCAGATCACACTCAGCAGCGAGTGAAGGTAAAACAACTGCCAAAACATGTGCTGATGAGCTGAAGTAGCAAGTGTCTGAAGCCCCTAGCAAGCAGTGAGAGCTCCATCCCCTGCCCCAGAGTTGTATTCTTTCCACTGTGTTACACTTTCTGTGACACTTAGTTTCTCCTGGTGGCCTTTGGAGAGCCTTTAGCTGCAACACTTGCAAGTTGTTTGGGTTAGAGGGGCACGCACTAAATGTTGCACGTTTAAACTGGGAAGGTTTTTCTGCCTGAAGAGTTTAGCTGTGACTGTTAGAGCACTAAATCTGTTCTTGGGAAGAAATTGAAACCTCTTTTCAGGCTCAAAAATACCGATAAACTGAATTGGAATTTTAAAAATGTATATTAAACTAACTTGGAAATAACAGAATATCAGAAATATCAATTTTGAGCATTGCATGATTTTTATTTTTAAGTGGTCTTTCTTAAAGAGGGCACCCCAATGTGCCTGTATTTTTCTCTTAGTTGTTACCAGCAGGGTATTGCTTCTGTAAGTGCTGAGGCCTGAGGTAGTGATTCCTCTTAACGGACTGCTCTTTTGATACTACTGAGTGTCCTACAACTTTCTTCTCAGGTTTTTTGGTTGGTATGTTTGTTTTGGGTTTGTTTGGTTTGTGTTGTGTTTTTTTGTTTTGGTTTGGGTTTTTTTTGGGTTTTTTTTTTTTTTTTTTTTTTTTTTAATTAA
>VZRH01005110.1:2177772-2193445 GCA_013397555.1 Urocynchramus pylzowi | reverse complement strand
TTTTTTTTTTTTTGTTGTGTTTTTTTTTGGGTTTTTTTTTTTTTTTTTTTGTTCTAAATCAAGTTTCTCCTGTGTATTGCTTCCTTTTTGTCTTTTCTGTTTTCATCTTGTTTCGTTCAGACTAAATCCTGTGAGCAAAATGCTGCTGTCTTTACTCGCTCCACATCCGTAACTCCCACACTTAGAGGAATTTGCCCAGTATGGGGCATTTGTTTTAGGGGTGGAAGGGTGGAGCAGAGGGAGAGAGGGATATGTGTGCTATCTGGCTGCGTGGTATAAAGTCATGAAGGAAGTATTGCACAGGCTCTGTTACTTGTTACACCTACTGTGTGTACTGGTTTGCATGTGTGGGGGATATAATTTGCCTAGTCCTCTTCCACTATTGCATGGGAAGAGATAGGGGAGACTGAGGAAGACTAACAGGTTTTATTTGGTTATCTTAATAAATTTGTTTGCTGAGATCATATGTATGATTTATGTATACTTAGTGTTCCTCGCCCTAGAACCTCTGGGTTCTCTTCTGCCACATTGCTGCAATGTAACTTTAACAGTATGCAGTGGTGATTTATTGTAATACACTACTGAAATCTCCATTTGTAAATAATCCAGGCTGCTGCTGTGTAAGTAGCTGATGAAATGTCTTTACTGGGTCTGCCGCGTATGAAAGAAACCACAACATTAGGCAATAAAAACTACTAACAGAATGTTACAAAACCAAGACCATGGCAAAAAAAGCAGCATGTTGTGGATCTATCATTTTTATTCTTGGGACAGATTTTATTATTTTTGGAACTATTACAAGACTTATGTTAAATATTGTGGATGATAAGAGGAAACAGACTCTTGGCAAACATGGAAAACCAATTACAGCATATTACCCTATTCCCCTTCCAATAAAGGAGGGGCAAAGCTAAAAGTTTATTCTTTGCTTAGCAGCTGGAGGTGGGGTGGGGGGGGGGAAAGTGTTGCTGCCTTAGCAGTGACTTGAGGAAAGAGATTATTGCTGTAGCAATCTTACTGCAGGCAATCCAAGGTGGAGAAGGCAAACCCAGTGTGCTCCACAGTCAGTTATACCCCAGCCTGAAAAAGCACTCTGTTATGAGAGTGCTGAGTAAAGAAATGGCTATTCTGTACCATCAGGTATACTGTTCAGTTAAAAATAAATTTTAAAAACCTGTGTTGGGTTGCAAATCTCTGTTGTGGTGATAGGCATTTGACTCGACATATAAACTGGAACACATATCTGATATTTAGACATGGGATTTAACTGCAGCATCCCATGGCTCTGTGACATAGAGGTGAAATAAAGTATAGGGAAAACCTCCTTCAAAGTTTATTTAGAAGTCTGCTCATCCATTTGTACTCCTCTCCTAAATTACAGTTCTTGTAAAATTGTCTGTGGCACCATGAATGTAGACGAATCGATGCATCAGTATGTTTGTTGGCGTTCCCTCCCCCCCCCCCCCCCCCGGCATAGTTATGATTTTTAGAATTCCTTCATTAAAGAGTCAGAGATATAAATGTTTATATTGGGCAGACTCTTGTTGATGGTTGGGTCTGTGGTACATTTGCTGTAAATTACAGCAGGATCTAATTAGCCTTTCTTAAGTGAAGCCCAGTTCCATTACTTTTCCTAGATTTAGACATAAAATACTTAGGAGGGAGGAAAATCTTATAGTGTGAGGACAGTTCAAAAGAGATCGACGTACTATGCTAACAATTGTCAATTTGACATTGTCTGGGTTAAAGCAGTCAAGTAAACACTGCATGTTCTGATTATGGCATGGGAAAACATTTTCAGATGCAGGAAATGTCTGAAAGAATGTGACTTAAAAACCAGTTAAATAGCAAAGATACTTGGGAAGACGGAAGTCCATGGGGTTGCTTGCTGTCTCTCCAGATGAGGCAGGGGAGGCTGTCAGTTTGAGGCATTGCCCAGCACCTGAGCGCTGACACCCACACCTGGGCTGGTGTTGGTACTCGAGGACTGGACCAGCTGTGAGGAAGGAACTTTTAAATACGGACATTGTTGACAGGTGCACATTTGACAGCACTAAATGACACTCTGGAGCTGAGGCAGTGTCCAGAATTTGTAGGACATGTGTGAGTGAATGTTTTTTAGGAGGAGGGATGGGTACAAGAGACAGCGGCAGAGGAGATGGGCAAATATACTTGTTGGCTGTTGGCTCAAAAAAACCCTGAATCAATGTACAACACCTGTTTGTGATTGCTGTATACAAATGCAGCAAAACTTTGTCTTGAATGTAGTTAGAAACAGATTGTCCTTATGGGTTTTTTTTATCCCACTTTAACTTATGAGGATGACTAGACCTTGGGTTGCTGGTTAATGCCGTGTCTAAAGTACTAAAGATGGAGAATATCAGAACACAAAAGAATTCCTGTGTCTGGTGCCCTTGAGAATCAATTCAGCCACTTCTAAGCAAAAGGTGACTGACTGACCTAAGCAAACTGGTCACTGATGAAGGTCTGTCAGCCATCAGGGTGCACAAAAATCAGTGGGTAGGCTCTGCTGCTCCTCCTTGCCCAGTGTTGTTCAGCTTTCATCTCAGAAGTAAAACATTCCTGCACAGATACAAAAGTGCTTGTGGCATCTCCCATAGTTACTGCTATGAAGCAGAAATTAAGTTTGTGAACTAGTGTGCAATATTGTAATTGTCTGGGAAGTTTTTCTAAAAAGCCATGTAACTCCAGAGAAAGAGGCATCCTCATGTGCAGGACTGACCCCTGTGCATCATAAATTAAGTGCTTTGGCTTTTCTCTGGGTTCCTATCCAAGTCCAATTCTATTTTCTTTCCAGTTTACTTCTCTTCCTTTTTGTTACTTCTCCTGCCTTTTTCTTTTCTTGGAGTTTGGGTGTCTGTTTAAAGGAAATTATTCAAGAAAGAGTAGCAGATTTACAGTTCCCTATTCTTATGGAAGAACTGTATTAACTATCACTGGTAAAACAAAACACTTTCATCTACTTTGGATGAAGTGATGATTGTTTTAACAATGTCACTATGTAAATTTAGAGACATAGTTGGTCACAGACCCACCTATTTAGACCCACAGGTGCTAAGTCCTGGCTCCTGGACCATCCACCAGTAGTAGAAGGCTTCAGTAGGATCACAGAAGAAAAAATGCAGTTGCCTATTAGCCGTATTTTTGGCCAAGCACCATCTGAATGGTGGGGTTTTGTTCGGTTTGGGCTTTGTTTTGAAGCTGTGTGTAACTTCACCTGGCTTTCCAGTTTAATTCAATTGCTATGCAAGATGAAAAGCAGCTTTTCTTCAATGAGCTCTGAAATTCTGAAGTTGTGGGGTTGTTGCTCAACCTCATCGAAAAGAGGATCCATTAGAGGAGAAGCCTCTACTGAAACTGCTGCTTTGTGAGCCAAGACATCGGCTTGCTTGCTGCAGGAAGGAGGAGACGGCTCATTATCTGGGTGCTGGGAGCCAGTGTGCTGGAGTCTCCTCTTCCTGCTCCACAAGGACCGAGGCGTCTCTGAGGTAAGCAAAGCAGCAAGGCGATACTCCCTAGGCTTATCAACCTCTATCAGCTGGATCTCCTGTTTGCTCCAGACTCCACCTTTACTTGGAAAGTGCTTGCAATTCCATGAGGTAATTCCTCCTCCCAGCGCTGCGGTGGTTTTTACCACGACCATGTGCTCCTAGCGTGAGCCAGGACAGAAAATTAAAAAAGCCCACCCCGACATCCCTGTGCCGTAATTTCCTCTTTCTCCATCCTGCCGGGAACGGCTGTTGAGCTTGGCGTGCTTTGGCTCTGACCATCGCGGCAGCGGTCGGTCCGCCCGGGAAGGGAGGGAGGGCAGAGCAGCGCTGGCCGGGCAGAGCCATCGCCCTCCCGCCGCCCAAGCGGCCCGCCCAGCTGCCCCGGGCACCGGAGGCTGTCGCTTCCCGGCCGCCCCGCCGCCGGCTTAGCCACAGGTGCGAGGTAACACCTGCTCGGTTGGCACCGGGGCCGGTATAAATCTGCGTTATTTTGATTAAGCTCGGATTGATTAGGAACAGGTCCGGGCTAACATACCATAAACACCTATTAAACCGAAATAAATACGTCTACAGGGGGCTTAGCTTAAACGGGTGCAGCTTTGCCTGCGCGGGGGGCGCGGAGGTGGCGGCGGGCACCGCACACGGCGGTCCCCACGGAGCGCGGCCCCGAGGGGTCTCGGCACACGGCGCCGGTGCGGGTGCCCGGGCGGTGACCNGGGGGTGGCCGCGCTGTCGCCGCGGGAGGGGGCGGGACGGGGTTCCCCGTGGGAGGCGGATGAGAAGCGCGCCGTGCCCGTGGCTCCCGCGGAGCCCTGTCCCGGGGGATGGTGTTGATCCGTCGCCACGGCAACCTCCGACCCGCTGGGGGAGGGGGCGCAGGTAGAGGGCGGCGGTGGCCGGGTCGGTCCCGCCATCCCTGCGGGGCTCCCCCCATCGCCCCGGGAGGCGCCCGGCTCCATCTTCCCTGCGAGGGGGCACGTCTCTGGACCCCTCCCCATCCCGGCCGCGGTCCCGAGGCGGTGTCCCGGGGCTCCCTGCGAGTCCCTGGGCACACGGGAGGGGCGGGCTGCGAGCTCGTGTGAGCGGAGCCCCTCGGGAGGGAGGGAGGGAGGGGGCCCGGTGCTCCTGCCCCGCTGCGGCCCGCGGGTCAGAGCCGCAAGGCAGCGGGACCTTTCCAAGGAGCGAAGCCCTCCCGGAGCGGGAGCGCGCAAAGGCGCGGGGAGCCCGCCCCGCCCGGCGGACAGGGACGCGGGATACGCGGCGTCCCGTTCCCGGAAAGAACAATGGCCGTGCGGAAGCCAGGCCGCTTCTCCAGCCCGCCCGGGGCTTCCCTCCGGGATGCGTTTGCCTGCTCGACCTACGCCCTTGCAGGCGGCCGCGTCCTCCCCTCGCTGCCCGCGTGTGGAGCCGCACCATTGTGAGGCTGCACGGAAGCGTGGGAGGGGTGACTGCATGAGGAAAATCATTCCCTGCGACCAGGCAATGGGTTTCTGTGTCACTCCAAGGGCAGCCCGGCCTGTCGCGCCTCTCTGACCCTGCAGAATCTGCCCGGAGCCCGTCCCCGAGTTCCTCTTCTGACCTGGCTCCAGCTGGAGCGGGGACGACCCGTGTGTTGTGGTACCGAGCCGACTTTGAGCCTGGTTAATAACTGTAAACACAGCACATAACTGTTCTGCTTAGAAAAATAATAGGAAAACCAATGGGTTTAACTGCTTTCACTGCATATTATTATTTATAGTGCTATCCAAAATAATTCCAACTTTTACGTAAGAAGTTACTGAAGTAGAAGAAGAACAAATTCTTTCACTTTATTTGTGTGCTTGGCAAAATGAAGGTGAGAAGAGAAGCAATGAAAGTAAATATTTTGATCTTTAAGTGGTTAGACAATAGAATTTTTATATCTGTAAATTTTTTTTCACAACATGAACAACAAATCAATATTTTTACTGTCACCTGTTTTACTTGCAAATTCAGCACAAATCTCTTTGAATTGTGTGCCCCTGTGCATTCCTTCTGTACAGGCATTGGCTTTCATTTTAGTATAAGTTAGACTGGCTTCATGTAGAGAAAATGGAAGTTCCTTATAAAGTCAACTTTTCCTTAACTAAAATCTTCTGTGGATGATTCAGTACTGAATGTGACGATTAGACAACAAATTTTATTGTGCAAAGGCAAAACAATATGGGTTTTTTCCTCTAAATTTTACAACTCAATAAAATGCTTGAAAGTTGACAGCAGGCATAGCTGGTATTTACCTGAATGAATGTTTCAGTTTTAATTTGCTTTTTGGACAGTTAAGAGTACACCTCAGACATGCCTGCACATTTGGCCCTTCTGAGCAGTTTGTCATTGAGGAGGCAGATAATTAAACTGTAAATGCCAAGAGAACAATTTCAACACTCACAGATGAACACCTCTTCCTTTTTGACATCCCTAGTTTAGGTGAGTTTAAATAAACGGAGAAACATATTTTATGCAGTGCATGCTTTTATGTACATACTAATAGAAAGTATACATTGAAATACCATTTAATAGAAAGACAAGCAGCATCTGAAAAGCACATAAGCCTAATTGATTCCAGACACAACTGGCCTGGATTTTGTTTCCTCTTATTCCAACTTTCTGACCTTGTAAAAATTATCTTGATTGTGTTATACTAAAACAAGGCCATGATCTTGCAAAAACTACCATGTGTGCTGGAGCTGAGAGGTGCCCAGCAAAGCGCTGCGTACGGAACGAATGCTGACAGCGTTAGGCCCCAGCGCTGCCTGGTTTGTTTTCCCTTGCTTGTATCTAATCATGGTGAAGCAATAGTCTCACTTCTGCTGAAAGCTGGATCTGGGTTTTCATTTTTAAAGGGGGTGAAAAACGTGTAGTGAAACTTACGATTTGTGGCGAACGATAGGTTTAAAATTCTCAGAGCAGTTTAAGCTACTGGGATTTTATGGCGTTCAGACCAGGGGAAAGAACAGGGAGGGTTTAAAAACATGTATTGCTTGTAATTTTTTTTTCAGTTGTGTGTGTGTATGTGTGGTGGTATCTCTGTTTTTCAGAAGATTGTTTCTAGGGATTGGTAGGAGGGTTGAAGGACTTACTGGCTTTGATGATAACCCTTACAATACCGTTGTGCTTTTGTATAAACACGCACGGAAGACCGAGACAGCAGAGTGTTCGATGTGCTGCTGTCTTTGGCGCTGGAGAACTCCTAATAAAATTTTCTGTTTGAAAAAATCCAAAGGTACACTGATCCTTTTATTACAATAACTGCTTTTGCTTCTTCTATTTGGGAATCTGTGTCTTCTAGCCTTAAATCTCTGTGGAGGGTAGTGACAAAGAAAGGTCTTTCCAGCATATTGAACTGGTGATCCCTCTCCTTATTTCTCTGAAGGCTCTCCTTCTGTTTTTTTTCTGGATCAAGAATAAACTGTGTATTTGGGCCTTTGTCAGCAACGTTCTCATGGGACAATCATGGTAAGCACTGGGATTGCCTGTTTAGTAGCAGGGAGGCTTATAAAAAGCAACTCCAGGTGGAAGTGGGCCTTTTCCTGCTCCTCCCTTCATCCTGCTGCAATTCCCTTTCATCCAAGCCCTGAGAACTGCCTGCCATTCAGACCAAGGTACAAAACTAAGAGAGTTGTACTCCCTTGACTGAAATATTAAGAGTGTCTGCCTTCACTTATGTTGATTTGTTAATGTTCTGGGGAGTTTTGTTGTATATAATGCACTGTGTCAAATTCTGGTGGTTGTATAACAGCAAATATAACTCAAAAAGCTAAGCCTACCTCTGAAGAAAGCAAGCAGCTTTTATGCATCATGAAACTTGGTTTCCATGAAGTTGGCATCAACATGACTGCCATCACATTTGGGATTTTTTAGCTACCACGTCAACGTTTCTTATTTCCCAACAGATTGCAAGGTGGACGTGGTGTGTGGTTTGTTACTTATTAAATAAAAAAGCCTGAGAGCATGTGCAGTGCTCTGACTCAAAAGTCATGTCAGTAACCTGCTACACCAAAGATGAATGTTCGTGCCAGCACTGCATCTGTTATCTTTATCTTTTAGCAACTACTTTACAGCTTTTCTGTTAAGTTATAGACAAGCTCCAGGTAAAAACCTGCTGCCTTGGAAGCCGTGATACAATCTGTGCGTTCAGTGCGGAATATTCGGCGTGTTCTGACTTGTGTTTTTTAAGAGAGAAAACAATTGGTCCGTTGCTGCTGAGCTGTGCTGTTCTGTGCAGCTCTGCCAGAGTGGGCAGCCTTTGGAGTGAGACCTGTGGCATTACAGATGTGCCTCAAATCCCCTCCCTGCTCGGCCACCACCGGATGAAGACACAAGATCTTCCCGCCTTAACTGAAACAAGGTTCTGTTCTGTTCATCAGAGTGTACCAGCAAATACAATGATTATATAAGTTTGCCAAAGGATAAACAAACCTGTGCACAGGAGAGGTGAGTTTCTGGCCAGCTTTCAGGGGAGTTCCCTCAGTGCTGCAGAGCCAAGGTGCTCCTCTTAAAGGATAAAACAAATGTTAGATATTTATGCAAAACAGAAACAGAAAACATGCAGAATGCTGCTTTTAACACTGACCTGTAGCTCCAGCTTTATTTCTGGCACATCAGAGAACACATCTGCTTTCAAATCGTGCAGCATGAGTGACAAGTATGCAGCACCTCGTGGAATCAAATCTTACATGTCTCCTATGAAGAGAGATATTCCTTTACTTGTGAGTTGGTATTTCCAGAGTACCTTTTGTTTAAAGGTTCAATTAATGGTGTATTCTTTTAAATACTTCGCTGATTAGAAGGTTTTATTTTTACAATGAAGGTGGTGAAGTACTGGCACAGGTTGCCCAGAGGTGGCCAACGCCCCATTCCTGGAAATATTCAAGGTCAGGTTGGACTGGGCTGTGAGCAACAAGATTGAGTTGAAGATGTCCCTGGACATTGCAGGGTGGTTGGACTAGATGGCTCTTAGAGGTTCCTTCTGACACAAACTACTCATAGGTTCTGTGATCAAACTCTGTCTAGACAATCAGTTGTTTCTGTTCTTGCTGTGAAGTGCTCCACAAAGGATACATGTTTGTCTGGACTGTAAGGAACTGTGAAGATTGTACAAGTTTAAGTCCTTACACACTTGCTGAATATATATCACACTTTTTAAATGTCCCTATACCCACAATAATTAATAATAAGTGTGAGTGCATTCTCCTTTTCCTCCAAATTGTACTGTTTCCATTACTAAGTATTGATTCATACTTAAATTTTCACCCCTTAAACTGTTTTGTGTCAGTGAAATGAAGACCACAGCTGGCACCTTTGCTACTCTGTAACAGAAAAACATTTCCAACAGCTTTATACTTAATACTTACACTTACTTTATACTTATACTTTATACTTATGTATGAGATTGTTTATCAACTTCACCATGTATGAGACTGATCTCTCAGAGCTGGGTCTGAAATAGCGGAAGGAGCAATTTACTATACTTTTTTTTCCCTATATAAACATACAGTGACTTTATTTATGTCCCTATATCCTTCTGAAACCAAATTTTCCATGCACGCCATTCTAGAGAGAGAAAGGACAAGACAGAGAAGGACAGAGACAGGAGAGACATCAGAAATTACTCTGCTGTAAGGCAGCAGGATAGTCCCATGATAAAAAAAAAGTGTACAAAAAGTGTACAAAAAGACAAAGAATAAACTGAACTGGTGTAATGCAGAGTATGTTTGTGAAATGTCTCAATTGCACCAAGCTAGGAGGACAGTGACCACTGGGAATGATCAGTACAGAAATCTAAATGAACTTCATATAGGAAAAATAAATCATCAATTTCATGGAGAAGTCAGAGTAGATGGTTATAGGGAGTTTTTAGAGCATCACTAACAAAATTGCAGTGGACAATACAGTGCTCCTGCAAAATGCTCTCTTAGGATTTATCAATAGGTGGCATATGTAAGTCATCAAGAACAATGTAAAGATGACTCCACTGAGTGCCAGTAAGTTCCCAACTGCCACATTGTCCTTGGTTTCATGATGCTGAAAAATAAAGTACAGAACAGGGAGAGAAAGCAAATAAGAGATGTAGAATACAAAAGGAAGTGGTGAAGGAAGGAAGGATATTGAGCCTTAAAAATAACTTTTGTAGGGAATCAGATAAATTTTCCAATGTGTAAAAGGTTAGAAGAGGTTTGATCAATAGTTTTTGATCAAACAGAAATACCAGAAATGTTCTATCTAAATTGAAATACCAGAACAGGCTACCTAGGAAGTTCGGGTCTCTGCTCTGTGGAGGGTTTCTAAGAACAGGTTAGACAAACATCTGTTGGGGATTGTCTGGGGCTACTTTATCCTATCTTTGTGCAGCCTGGGGGGACCAGATGGTCTCTTCAGATCCCTCTCAACCTCCTTCCTATAAGTTTACCAAGTGGGGAGGGGAGTGGACCTGAGTTTAATGAGAAAACGGTATCATCCTATTAGCTGATCCTCTTTCAGAATAGGAGAAGAATCAGAAAGAAACTACATTTAACTTAACTATATAAGTAAATGGATTTTTTAATTGTTATAGACTTGCAGTTTGTTTTTTAGAAAAACAAACACATGGTTATAGAAAAAAAGTTTTTAAAAAGTAATAAAAAAGTTATAAAACGGAACAATTTTAAATGCATCTTTTTCTCAATGAACATAAGTAGGAAAAATAGTTTATGAGTATTTTTCAAGGATAGTTTGTAAATATTTTTCAAGGATATTACAAGTGTGTGTTTGGCCATAGGTTTTACATTGCTTCCCATTTCAAAACAAGCAATGACAACATCCGTAGTTACATCCGAGGATGTCACACCTAGGTGCTCCTTGCATAGGCAAACCCAGGAAATAATTGTGAGAAATCACTCTTGCTCCCCAGTCCACAGAAGGAACAAGTTATTCAGTACCTGCTCTGAAAAATCTGTCTGGAAGGACAGACGAATGGAAATGTGAAAGTCAGTGCCTTGCCTCCTCGGCAGGTGAACTCCGTGACTGCGGCAGCGTTTCCTCCCTCCTCCCTCCCTCCCTCTCTCCCTGCCTGTGCGTTGGGAAGTTCCAGTGAAATATTGCTGCTGTGGAAAGTCCTGTTCACAGCGAGGAGACGTGACCTCTCCGCCAGTCAGATCCAATTTTACGGGCGGCTCTGAGTCAGGGTGGAGCCCGCGCACTGAACTTTGTATTTTAGGAGGAAGTGATGTTGGTGGCAGCCCGTGTTGCTAAGCAGATGAGTTGCTGTGTTTTTAATTCAGCTGATACTTTCGGTGGGGGTGTGACTTCATTCTTAGATATGATGCCTTCCATTTATTAAGGACAAAGGTCAGGAATTGCTTGTGCTGCGATAGCTGTGTCTCACCATATAAGAAGAGGCACATTCTGCTGAGCCGTCAAAGATGGAAATGGGAATCCTTAATGCTGCTCCTGCACGGTGAAAACAAAACCGACCATGAAGCTGTCAGTTCATGTCACAGTCCAAGAGCAAACGTCCTCACCAGCAGGGATGATGTGGAGTAGGTCAGTTCTGTGGCATTGCTCCATTTTTATAAGAACTCACTACTGTTCCTGATTAAAGAGGTGGCCTGGTCTTGTCTCCAGTAGTAGTGGGAACCAGGAGCCTGAGGTGAGCAGTCAGGCACTGGCCTGTTAAATCAGAATTTAGATGGAAAGCAAAGTGATCCTGCCTCATATGCTAGCAAACTAAGTGATGAGTCTGTTTGGGAGGGACAGCGAGTTGTTTGTCACCTCTGTGCTGCTGGCACTTGGGTGGGTGCTGCCTTCCAGCTGTCCAGATCATCACAGGTAAGCAGCAGTACCCGAGCAGCATTTTGGAGATTGAGTGGGACAGTGCAGACAGGCTGGGGACAGCTGCCCACAGCTGTGTGTGCACCCACGCCACCCACAGTGACGGGTCACAGTGTGCTGTGTCACACAGCCTTTTCACTTATTCCCCTCTAAAAGTCTTTGGTTGCATCCTTAAGTTAGCCTTGAGAGAGCTGTTATGTTGTTATGTGAGAGATGTTGCTGTATCAGAACGCTTCCACATAAAAGAATAAATTCTGGGAGTAATGTTTCCCTCTTGTTGCTGGATTCCCAAGGATGAGGCACCAGGGAATGCTGATGCCCCTCAGAGAGCTCTGCCCCTGAGAGGCCTGACAGGTGAGTGGCATGTGGGCAAGAGCTGCTGGAGCTCGCTGCCCCTCTGCTTTTCTGGTTCAGTTGCTCAGTTAAAGAGTTCCCTGCCACAGAAGTGGCTGTTTGGGCCAGTTCCAGCTTTTGTCACTATGGCTGGCTTGAGTTTCAAAAAAAAAAAAACCCAACCAACCCACACAAGTGTCTACCCTGGCTTGCCCTCTGTTCCCTTAGCTTGCTGGTGCCACAGGGTGGCTCCTTGTAGCACTTATATTTCCAGCACTTTTAGCTCTTCAGCTGAAGTCGTTAAAGTTGTTCTTTCTGATACGAGTCTGTTGCTTCCTGGTACTTACCAAAATCCACGTGCACTTGGTGTCTCAGCATGCTATGGGTTAGTGAACGATTTCTTCTGAAAAAAATATTGTTTTCCTTCAGCTTATGGCACATCACTATCATCTGTGCTCTGTTGGCCACTACACACTCTGTCTCGTGTGCTTCCATTGCTCTGTAAATTTCGAGAAACTTTGAGTAAAACTTTCACTTGTGAAAGAAAAATAAACCATTTGACTTTTTCACTTCATTTGTCTGAAAGAGTGTTCAAAGATTAATAAGATGTGAATGTGTGTCAGGGCTGTGTGACTTTGGAGCCACTTCCCAGCAACCATGGGACAAAATATGATGTCTTTGCTGGTCTGAGGCTCTGAAATGGCATCCTGAATGCTGAGCCTGAAGTGTTCAGAAGGCAGTTACTCCAAGCACAAGCTTGGGCTCACTGTATGGTTTCACATCTCTCCTTGCATGAATAAAAGCAAGCCTGTGAGAGGAGAAGTTTTTGAGTTTTGGGTACATCTGTACAGAATTTCCTTGGGAGTTGCAACTTCCTTCACCAAAGCAAAAAAGCTTTTTAGAGGAAGCCACCTGGAGGGCATGGCAGCAGCACAAGTACTTTCTGTCGGAACTGATGCATGGCTTGGACCTTCACAGTGCTGAGCAGGTGAGGAACCAGATGTGCTTAACAGAGTTGTTCTCCAGGAGAGTGGGCTGCTCTGAGCACTCTGCACAGCCCTCAGCAGCTCTCAAACAAGCTCAGTACCTGGACTGGGTTGTCAGGAATGAGGCACAGACTGCTTGGCCCTTGTAGCCTGAAGGCCTCCCTGTGCACAGCTTGTCTGGGGACTCACGACTTTGTGAGGTGTCATCTGCTACCTGCGGAAGTGACAATGTCTAGATCTTAAGATCACATTTTGCTGTACGTGGCTGTTAAAACAGATGCTGGTTCTTCAAAGTCTACTGAATAAGTTACCTGCCTTTGTATTTCCACATGATGCTAAATCATTTGCATTTTGTAATTCTGATATTTTAAAACAGGTTTAAATGCCACCCCGTAATCTCAGAGCTGTACTTCTTACGGAGCACATTAACTTATCTCTGCACAGCTATGCCTGTCACACACAGTGACTTGCTCAGCTTGGTACAAACTATCCCCACAAACTTGAGAGTTTACCTGGTTAGGTAAAGTGTAGCAATTCGCTGGGGTTTTGTTGGTACACATACCCTTGCTCTGCAACTGCTGTTGAAATTCTCAGCCATTAATGCAAATTCTTTCTAATCTGTGAGCCAAATGGCTGCCTACATCAGGTGGATTACTTCTTCCCAACAGCACACAAAGGGTTGGGTGGCTGGCTACAAGTGAATTTTCATCCCTGTCATCTCTTGGGTATTTTAATAAGCTGTTACCAATAAGGTTAATCATGAAGATGCCCTGTTGCTGTTTCCTCACTCTCCTGTGAAGCTGCCTTGTTGGTAACTCATGGAGTTACAGCTTTCTCTTTGGGGACTACCTGAAGCACAAGTTAAGGTTTCAAAAACCTTTCCTCTGTAGCAGCTGCACAGTGATGTATTTTGTCCATGTCTGGTGCTACCACTGAGTGTGCATGTGTGTGAACTTGTGCCACACCATGATGGTGTCCCACCCTGGAGCCCTGAAACCACTGCAGCACTTTTCCTTACTCTCTATGTCCTGTTACTGAGGAGTTAGAGAATGGCTGTAATTCTCCCCTCTCTGTGAAAGTGCGATTTGCAGATTCTGTTTCTTCTGATGTTGGAAAGTGTTGGGAGACTCCCTGTGCATTTTTATGACTTGAGTAGTAAGCCAGCTGATTCCATAGGCCACGGCCTGAGGATGATTTATGGCACCTGAGGAGCTGGTTCTGTGCCTTCTACAGGACACAGTAGAGACAGACTGGGGCATTTTTTTCCCCGTGGAACAAACATTTAACCAAGTACCTATCCATGCCCTCCCCTCACTGCTTCTGCCATGTTAATATATTTATTCTTTTTAAAGAAGTGCAGCGTGTAAAGATTTGTTTTTTAAATTTTAAAGAATTTTGCAGCAAAGCAAATCTTTGGTTGGCAGCACGATATGCTTTGAGCACTTTTCATGCTCGGCAGCTTTGCGCTCTGATTTCTGCTCAACAAGAAACTGAAACAAATTCTAGAGGGAGCACTGAGGCTGCTGGCAGTTGGTCTCAGAATGAGTTTCTTGCACCCCTAAATCTTGGAGAACTTAAATCTTTGAAAGCAAGGGGAGTTCCAGGCAGGCTTACGCTACACCAGGGTGCTTGGCTGTCAGACTAGGGGCACTCTTATTAAATGATACACGCAGCAAAACAGACTTGGGGTAAGTGTTTCTAGGCAGTTTTCTCTCTGGTCTGTCAACACACTGCAAGAGAAAGTTGAAACTGATTACATTTAGTAACTTGCGAAAATACCTCTGTGTAGGTTTGTTGTTTTGTTGTTTGTTTTTTCAAAGGGCACAGACATGCAAATAAAGATAGAACGATGGTAAACTGCGCAAATTTAGTGAAGGTATACTTGGGGCAAGTGCTGCTTCAAAGTGTTTTGTTTTTGAATACTATTTCCACTTGCTGTTTTTAACTTTCATGGAAGACCTTGGCAAAGAACAGGGAGTGTATTCTACTGCATCGTCACGTGCTATCAGCTTTTCACTGCATTTTTCATCTAAAAACCTGGGAAAGCAACACCACCCCAGCTGCTGGCCCCTTTCTGGGTGATTGCACGGGCCCAGTTGCATGGAAGATGGTGATGCTTCTCAAACTGCTAACCTCCCCTTCTCCCAAAAGGTGCTTTCCCCTAAACCCAAGAGAGACTGAGTAGGCCAAACACGAATGACACAGTGTGGAAGAGTGTCATACTTCCTCTGGAGAAGCCTGAAATATTTTTGCAGCTCTAGTGGCCCTCATGGCTGTGGAATCAACATGGGCACCTGGACTGAGGGAGCCAACAACCCGAGAAGCTTTTGACATTCACGTTGTCTGGATCCAGCTCCCAGCTTACTAACTGTGTGTTAAAAGAGTGTAGAGGAAAAGCTGTGTGAGATCCTGTGAGGACAGGACGCCTTCTCTCTTTCCCACGGAAAAGATACGAGGGTGGGTGCAGTGAGCAGCCCCCTAAAAGGAGCGGCAGGAGCTGGAGGGGGAGGGTGTCCCTGCTCAGGAGCACATGACTTTGTTTTTCCTTCTCCAACCTGCCACTAACAATGATGGTAAAAAGTTATCTCGTCAAATGACTCGCTGAAAATTCCTGTAATGCCGAGTATCTTTGCAGTGGGTTTACGCTTTAATCTCTTTATACTTTTAAGACGCTTATTTAGTTTCCAGAGCAGTGCGGGGAGGACCGCTAAGCGCGCTACTGGTAATCACTTTTGGGTGGGATTTGTCTAATTTACTTACGGAACGAGTTTGTTTCGGTTTGCATCACGAATTCGAATGCATCGCTCACAAACAGGGCAGCGGCAGGGCCGGTGCCGGTGCGGTGCCGGGGGAGCGCGGCCCCGCCGGGACGGGGGCGCTGCCGGAGCGGGCGGGTAGCGCTTAATGGCCGCTTCCCTTTGAACGCCCGACCCGCTCGGGACAAAGTCCACCCTGAACCGCGGTCTCGGGCGATCCTACCCGCGCCCCGCCCCGCCCCGCCTCGGCGGCCGGGATGAG
>VZRH01005110.1:2141769-2175546 GCA_013397555.1 Urocynchramus pylzowi | reverse complement strand
CAGGGTTGTTAGTGAGTCTCAGGGAGAAGGCGCTGCAGGCAATGAGCAGCCATCATTACGTTGCCTTCATTTATCCCGGTAGCGCTAAATCAGGGGACGCGCTCCCACGCCGGGGGAGCCCCTCCGGGCGCGCCCCGCGCTGCCGGGCCGGTCTTCGCGGGTGGATGTCCGAGGGGGGCGGGTCGGGGTGCTGGGGAAGGGGTTGGCCGTGGGCACGGGCTGGAAATGGAGCCGGTTTCCCCGGCTCCCCCCGACAGCCCTCTCACGCCCGGGTTTAAAGTAGTTGTTTTTTAAACAGACAATGGACAAAAGGAAAGTAGCGATGGATGCCCGGGAGCTCCCTGTCCGCTGCGGGGCCGCGCGGCGCCGCGCAACTCTCCCGCACTTACCCACTTTCTGCCTTTGTTTTCGTTTGGGAAGGGGCCGAGCGTGCCTCCCCACTACAGAAAAGGGCGATTTTTTTCATTCGCGAGAAGCCTCTTTTTTTTTTTTTTTTTTTTTAATTAAGATTTTTTTTTTTTTTAATTTCCCGTGCCACTTGGGCTTCCGCGGATGTTTGGCTTGGGGAATATCAGAATAAGCTCGGTGCGATAAGTTTGTTTGTGTGTCGATGTTCGTCTCGATTTTTACTCTCATCAAAGCAGATCGCGGGCAGTGTTTATCCTGGAAGATGGCTTTCGGGAGAATGTGTTAGCCTTTTTTTTTTTTTTTCTTTTTCTTTTTTTTCTTGTGTTATACGGGACTAGCGGAGGTACAAACAAGCAAGTTGAACAAAAAATGTTTCTGTTCATTTCCTCACAGATCATCCATTCTAACGACGGCAAAAAAATCTTAATGACTATGACCTTAGCAGCATGGGTAGCTGATTTTTCCCAATTATAAATCCCGTTAGTTTGCGGTAATGTGTGAGTATCAATATATAATTCATATTAAAAAGCATGATCCGTAATTATTATTCTTTTTTTTTTTTTTTTTATAAAAGTTGAAATCTATCATTTTCCAATGAGAGTGCTGCATCTGTCGCTTGGAGTGTTTTTGTCTCGCTGTTGCACAACAGAGGCTCTCCAGTCTTTAACCTAAAATGGCAGCTTTAATTTGACTGGGGCCCATTCATTGACAATGATAATAAAAAGGCTGAAAGCTAAATGTAGCTGGATGCTTGGGGCACGTATGCAGAACACTTTCCCCTCCATTGCTGGGCGCTGCTAAGAGAGGTACTTCCAAGCTCTCTAGTTTCCACCGTGAAAGTTTCCAACACTTTTTTTTTCTTATTAACAAAATAAAAATAATAATTAAAAACCCACGTTGCTCAGCACAGACCATATTTTAGATTTCCAGGTTGCTTACAAACTTAACGGTGAGGTGGTAGTTAGAGAGAGCTCCTTTGAAGAGGTCTGCATTTATAACAGCAGCATAAAAATTCTAGTAATCACTTCTAAAATAAGGTGCAGTCTGAGGGAAAATTAACCATTTCTTTCTGAGGTTTGTAACAGGTGATCAGAACAATTACATTCTGTATATTTTCCTATCTCCAGCTACTAAAAGTGGGGAGTATTGCTTGTTTCTTCTTGTTTGGTGTTGTAAATGTACTCAGGGTTTTGCAGAGATCCTTATGATAGTGTACTATTTTCCTCTAGGTTAAAACCACAGCTGCTTGGAAAAAGTAATTATTTTTGGTCTTAGACATAATGTGAAGTTTTAAACAGTTTTACGAAACAAATTTTCCCCTGCTAAAGTGTTGGTGAATGCCATAGATTCACACATCTTGTCCTGTCTTTCTGTTAACCTGAACTGCTTATTTTCAGGCTCTTTTGAGCTGTTTTTAGTAAGAACTTTATAAAGATCATTATTAAAGCCATTGCCTGGGCTCTTAAAAGAGTATTAGATGCTTGTGATTGTAAGTGTAACTGAATTACTGATTCATTGATACTAATTGGATAATCATATTTGACCAAATATCTTACTAAATATTTAACAATGTGATGACATTTCTGTTATTGCTTGTAAATCCTGGTTAGGTTATTTAAACAGGAGAAAAAGCCTCATATTTGTAACCCAAAATTATTTTATGGCTGCTTCAGTAATGAAGGAAAGTTTCGATCACAGGCAAGGATTACACAGTCCTTTTAGGAAAATAAAAATTTCTAGGGATTTTGCATTGTAACAAGGTCAGTAAAAATGAGTTTTAGTGGAATACTCTCTCTTGCAGTCAAAACTCTGTGCAGTGATGGGGGATTTCAGTTGTGGCCAGTTCCTTTTGGATTTGGTTAATGCAGAAACCTGAAGAGTTGTGTCGAAGGAGCACTGTAAAGGTTTCTCTGTCCATGTAGAGGGGTCAGTTAACCTGAGTGTAGTTTCTTTTCCACGCGAGTTATTTGCTGTTTTGAACTGAAGAGCTTCTGATGACTGTTCGCAGTATTTCCCGTTAACACTCCAATAATATTAGGACTTTTATAAGATGCGAAATGAGTTGTTTTTGAGTCCAGGTGGATCAGGCTGATGGCGAAGCTGCAAGCAGGTACTGATGAAGGATGTGCTGCTCAGTCTGGGTTTGGCATGGGTGGGTGGGTGTCGTGGTCAGCGGGCCTGTCCTGCCCCGCACACAGGGAGGCTCCGTGCCAGCTCCGTGCCCCATGGACGGTGACTCTGCGGGCAGGAGAACCTGCAGTGTGAGGATACAACAAAACCTGAACAAAGGCAACCCCGACGTGATTTTCTGTCAAGCTGGAAAGGCCTGAGTAGAAGGGGCTTCTCAGGTTTTCTCAGAGCTGCTGAAGTGTGGCAGCTGTGAGGCTGTGTGTGAGGCTGGGTTTTGCCATGTCCAAGCATCCTACAGCAGCTGGCTGGGGGGTTTGGTTTTGTTTGTAGTGCATGGTGTGATAGGTAGAGGTTGCTAACGTGGGAAGAGGTAGAAGAAAGTAACCAGAAAAAAGGAGGGTGGAAATAAATGCAGGTGTCTCCTTGAACCCTGTGCCTTACCTCTATCCCTTATTCCCCATTCATTTTTACATTGTGTCAGATGGAAAGCCTTTAGAATGTGCTGGTCGGTATTTGCTCTTGTGAGTCTGGCATTATTCAAAGAAATGTGTGTGGCTAGCAAGGGTACAGGTAACTGTGTGACAAGTGGTGTGTGTGTCTGAAGGTCTTCCTTCCCCCCGTTCCCTTAAGTCCTCACTTCTAAACCCTTATGTATTTGTCCGCTGTGAACAAATCACTAACTGCTCAGATTTATGGGCTGGTTAACTGATGCCCATAAGTAACACGGGTGATACTTTAATGTTACTTTAATGTTCCCTGTATACCAGAGAAAACTGCAAATTTTAGTAAATAATTAAACTCTCTTTCTGACAAATGAGTCTTTTGTGTGTAGGTGAGGCTTTAGCCTTCACTTTTCCAATAGAAAAGTTACTGTATTAATTTAGCTTCACCATTTAGCTATCAATTTAGCTTCATCATTAAGACAGACATTAACTCCATCGTTTCTCATCATTTATGTTTCCATGAATTGCTTGTTAGCACAAATACAAACTACTGGATTTTAATGGAAGAAAGTCTTTAATACTGTCTATATTGTAGCAGTGATAAAAAGGCAAAGGGAAACTCCAGCTATGATTTAATTTTTAAAACTCTTTCAGAGGAAGGAGTGAGGTACAATATGCAGAAACATCCCATGTTTTTATTAGGGTTCTGACGAGATACTGAAACCTAATGGAAGCTTTCCTCCTGATTTCTTTCTGCCTGCACAATCTGACTAACTTTCAGTGATTCACATCTTACCCAAGATCAGCGGTCTTGGAAATGCCACGTCGTAGTTGTGCACTAAAAATCTGTCTTGGAAAATGAGGTTGGAAGGCATGATGCAAAAAATAAAAAGGAGGTTATGACCTAAAGGACACATTCCAAGAGCCCAAATATGACAACAAAGCTCTTAAGGGTATTCTTAAGTATATAAAAGCTGATTAGCTCTTAGCTTCCAACATTGTGACTTTTCTGAGATGTAAACATGCACCTAGAAGAAGCCAAGCCAAAACCAAGGATCTTTGTGCTGCCACTTGGGTTCTTCTCTGGTTGCTGTTCTGTAGCTGTTTCTAAACACTCTGGCTGTTTTGCTGCCCTTATGCTAAATGTATTCTCCTTAAAAAAAAAAAAAAAAAGGAAAAAACTAAAAGGAAGGGTACAACTTAATTTAAGCATTTTCTTTTATAAGTTACAATTCAGTAAAAGGGTGCTAGTTACCATATAAGCTACTGTTTTAGTGGAACATTGTAACACATGACTTTGAAAGCTTATTGGCATGTGGGAACTAACCAGAAGCCCTTGCTGGCGTGATGTAGGGCTCGCTTTGCTCTGTAGTGACCTATATAGCTATTTTGGGTGTGGTTTTGCTTGGCTTTCATGGGAGCTGAGTCCAACCTTCCTCTGACACAGACAATTGCTGTGACGAGAGGGCCTTGAGGGGAATGGTGGGGAATAAATAACTTTGGGAATCAATTGTCTGGAAAAAGTCATTGCAGCCAAAATGTCTGCCCTCTTCCTAATGGTTCTGAGGGGAAAATAAAATTTCACTTACATGGTCTTGATCCTAGAGGTTATTCTGTTCAGGTTTCATTTAAATACGAGTTTGTGTTTGGGGAGAGCAATGCAGCAGTTTACCTGCCTGGGAGTAGCTGGCATATGGCAAATCCAGTGCTGGATAGTTTTGGAAACACTTTATTTTAATGTCCTTGAGACACTTTTTAAGCTGTTCAGCTGAGCTTTCTGCTTACTGCTAGAACTTCAACAGGTAGCTGGCTTTAACATTTCTTGGTGATTTTGAAAGAAATTGACCTCCCCACAGTTTATTTTGATCTCTATCTACAAAGCAAGTGTCACTTAAAACGTTTTGTGGAGGTGTACATCAGATGTACAAAGTAGGATTCCTTCTGAGCAGCAGAGGCAGTCCTGTTCTGAAAACAAAACTTTTTATTTCTCCTTCCTGCCCATTTTACTCCCCTCCCCGCAGCTTTCGCATAGATTTTGTTCCTCTTCAGGTTGTGCCTTTCCTGTTGAGTTTTTCATCTTTTTTTCCAATTCATACTGCTTTCTGTTTGCTTAATGGAGTTGTGTTTTCTTGCCAGCCCTAGATAATTAGGAAATGTGGCAAAATAAACATGCATTTCAACTCCTAATAATGTTGCTTTCTACCAAAACCATGGAGAATGCCTAAGTTGGTGTGGGGAGGGCTGGCTGGCTGCACCAAAGCTTGATGAAGTCTTGTGTTATTCCCTGGATGCTGTCATGGCATGGGGATGGGCGGCAGCAGACAGCCAGAGCAGGGGGCTGCTGCAGTGTGCTGGCAGCTTCCCAAAGGTCTTTCATGACCCTTTGAAGAGGAAAATCCTCTTGTTTCAAGTTTTGTTTTCATGAAAGTGACATTCCCCAATCTTTTAATAGCAGATAGAGTTGTAGTGGTTTCTCTTGCTCTCTGCATTGAGTAGTTGTGAGTGGGAAGGGTCTAGTCCCACAACAATTTTGAAATGGATGTAGCCTTTGTGGGCTACCCCTTGCCAAGCAGAGAAGCTTGGGGTGTGGGGAGCTCCTGGTGGGATTGTGATAGTTCTGAAAGAAATAGGAGAGCTTTGGAGACCAGGAACTATGTGGCCAGTGGTAAGGCTGATCACAACATGGAGCAAGGCCAAGGAAGAAGTTAATAAAGGCACTTTTGTCCTCGATCTTAAAATAGGAAGCCTATGGATTTATTTACAGGGTAAACAGGATTTGTTAAGTGGGTAGTCGCTATGTGTGAAGGAATACTGGTCATTCTTTGGGAGAGAATTCAGGTGAAGACTAAAGCTGAGCTGAAAGCTGGAATTTTAGAAGTTTAGGCATCAGTAATAGGGTAAAACATGGAGAAAGTCTTCATCACAGAAAGCACTGAGGTAGTTAGTGCTGTTCTGGGAGAAATGGGAAACAAGCTCTTACATGACAGAAACTGAGAAACTCAGTTCAAGTCTTTAGTATTAACTTGGATGAGCTAGTAAGTGGGAAGTCTGAGTTGATGACAAGTTAGGAGAAAATATTCTTTGCATCAAAGAGGATCCATCAATGTAGCTGTTGAGATTGAAATCCAAAGCTGAAATGCTACTTGGTAAAGTGTCTTGCAGGAAAGCTCGTGTCAGTCTGTACTGTAGAGAAAGGCAGTTTAGTATTTCTTCAAGTTGAAGATTAACAGCCAGAAAGGCAATACAACTGACCTGGTTTGTAATGCTCAATAGAAGGAGGATTGAGAGAAAGAGAGTAATGATGAGGCTAACAGATGTTCAAAAATAATTCTGATAAGGCTGTGATAAAAGTGCATGATGGTGAGAGACTGGTAAATTTCAAGGATGCATCTTAATTAGTTTTTCAGGGTATAGCAAATGTTTTCAAAACCTTACCTGCTCCTGGACAGGAGAGCCTATCTGAAGTCCAGGAATCAGGCATCCCAAGTATCCTGCTGCTTGAAGTTCTGTATTTGAGTGTGTATTGTTTTCTCATGTGGCATAAGAAATACTGAAACAACCATAACTGCAGTTACTGTCTTGACATGAGATCTAAGATGACGATTTTATTTTTTTGTCTCAACTGTCTGGTATATATCTAGGCAAGTCCCGTGGATTTTTGAGAATGTGCTCTGGTTTGTGCTGCTTCTGGACTGAAGTAGCTGCTTGTTGGATTTGGTTTACTGCAAGGCAAAAAGCAGGCAGCTCATCATCTCCAGTTCTTGGTTTGAAAGGTACTAGGACTATGTTGCTAGTTCCTGGAAGGATCAGGCAGCTTCACAGGGTGGTGTAGTTGTGTCAGGATGGCTTAAAGGAAGGCCCTCTGACATAGTAGCCAGTGACTATGTGAGTTCAGAGATTCCTTTAAACTATGATGAGGGAACTCTCACTAAGAATATAATTCTTGCCTTGAGTTGTTGTAACCATGAAGAATTAAACTGCGAGTTTATAGTGAGCAGTTTACTATCTCTCTTGATTTAGGAAAGAATCATTCAGAAAGTGAGTTAAGTAGGGGTTTCTGGACTGCCTCAGGATGTTAGTCTGTGAGAGAACTGCTAAGTAATTCAGTTTATTTATCAGTACCATTGTGAGGTGTCTGCTGTGCTTTGCATTCACTCAGCTCTCTAAGTGGAGTACAGCCTCACTCGTCTTTACTTGAATCATCACTCTTTCGTTGGGGGGAAGTGAATAAGCAGGCTTCAGCTTCACTTCCCTCTTATTTCTGCATTGATCTCTAGAAAGGTACATTGTCATTTTCATTTTTTGTTCTTTTTTTGTACAGAAGTAAGTGAAATGTGCTTCTTTAATTCTGTTGTAATCTTTGCAGAGGTTACCGAAAAAAATTTGCCTGTTTCACCTGCATTTCTCCTTACTACAGTTCTGCAGTGTTCCCCAGCCCATGCTGTTTTCTTTCACAGAAGTGATTCTTAGTGAACATATTTTCACAGTTCAAACAGGATTTGAACCTTGTGGCAGCCATGCTGAAGGAAGGGGTTGTTTTGTAGAAATGACACGGCTGTTGGAAGAATCAGCTTGTTACAGGCAGCCTAGGACAGAAACATGTCTTACAGCTTGGGTCCGAGAATTTCTGTAGTATGTAGTAGTCTTAGAAGTTGAGCTTATTAGATGTTGCACTGAAGCTATTAAAAAAAAAAAAAAAAANAAAATTGAAGGATGGTGTTTGTGTGGCTTTTCACTTACCATAGCTAGAATTAGAGAAATGCTGTGGTTGAGGTGACTGAATTCTTGAACGGTGAGTTCTCAGTGAAGTAAGTTAAGGCCTCACACCCCCTTGCTACCCCCTGCCCAAACCATGACTACTTAATTTTGTGAGGTTAAAAACTAAAACCTTGGCTACAGAAAAGATGGCAGGTGAAAGCAATTGCTTCCATAGCTCTTCTCATAAGAAATTTCCCTAATGTTGTGATTTAAAAGATTAATCTCCTTAATCTCTTTCTCTTCTTCACCTTTCCTGTCTCCTCTCTCTCAAAAAACCAGGACTCTTACCTTTCAGCCTGCCTCTCTGGATGGACAGCCTCTGGCTTGTCACTGGCTCACATGTGACTTCCCTGAGATTGTCGCATGACCAGTGGCACAACTGGACTGTGCAGTATGGGGCTGGTTGGGCAATGCAGATTTTGGCTCTCTGAGGAACTGGACTAGGAGGGGTTCTTAGAGGTGGATATTAGTGTCAGCTGGGATGCAGGCTGTGTGCCTGAACTTGTCCTCTGGTGGGGCTTCTGGGATCTGCTGCTGTCTTCTTTTGTGTGCCTGTGCGTCACTTGGAGCTTGGTGCTGTGTTCTGTGGCCGCCCAACGTTAAGAGTTTTGGTGGGAAGCTGGTAGGGTCAGGAAGGCTAAAATTCTCTTCTCTAATTTGACCAGGTGTGACACTGGGGGTGTTTTGGGGCAGGGTGCTTTTTCTCTTCAGTGTATGCTGGAAGCAGCTGTTTCTGTGTTAAGGAGCCTCCAGGTAGGCAAAGAACTTTGAATAGCAAGATCGATTCAGTGTGGCTGTGGGAGTGATACATTTGGTACACCTTGACTTCTCTCTTCTGGAATGAAACAGCACATCTGCAGCAGGCAGTCCATAGTGAGGAGGCAGATTGATCCATGGACAGAAAACCTGGGGACTAGGCAGCTGTAGCACCTGCTTCCACCATGTTGGCTTGACTGCCTCCCTTCCCTCAAGGTGCTTTCTCTTAGGCACATAGGCTGTCCTCTGGTAGATTTATTTTGGATACTGGTGACAAAAGTTCTTGCTCTTTTCTGCTTATCCAAAATACTTGTTTCTCCATCATAATGTTTATTGAGATTGGTGGCTGTTCCCATGGTTTTTTGGGTTTTTGATTTTTGTTTGTTCATTTTTCAAATTATAAACCAACCCCCCCCCCCCACCCCAAAAAACTAGAGTGAAATCTGCCAAGCTTTCTATACCCTCCTTGTCTAGGGTATCCTTATCTTGATATTATATTTGTAAGAACTTTTTTTCTTCTGATAGAGTATTATACTTAAATCATTGTAAGAGTACTTTTTTTTTTGTGTAAGTTTTTTGTAGCTCTGAAGATAGCTGAAAGCTGTTTAATGTTGTCTTGTGGTCCATCTAATAATTTGTAAGTCAGGGTATGGTTTGAGAAATACAGTGAGCTAATTTAACCAGACATTGTTCTGAAAGGAGAAGTTTCATCTCTGTCTTTGTCCCCCTGCACCCCAACTCACAACCACATGGCTCTGCTACTTTTTTCTGGCAGCAGTGCTTGTCAGGTCCTTCTGTGAGCCACTTTAGTTCACCAAAATGGCAGAAAAATAACTCTGTAAAATGGAGAGCATTTTGCTGTTGTAATGAATCAAACTAGCTCATAAAAGGATCTGATGAACACCAGAGCTGGTACTAAGGACGAGGGGGGCCGCTGGCTTGGAGAGCAGCAAGCCCTTTTCATCTTTTCATTTTGGTGGCAGTGAGCAAGTGGATGGGATCAGTTGCCTGGGAACCTTCATGGGAGAAAGAGAAATAGAGTAATCATCTGTGAAGCAAAGGACACGAAAAGAAAAATGTGCTGGCCTGAGTTAAAATGGATATTAAAATTTGTTTATTCCATTGATGCTATGGATTGCATGCTATAAATTTGTTAGAATTAATAATCCACTGACCAGAAATCAGTTTTCCCCTTCAGGTAGGAAAACAAAAGCCTATAAGATTTACTAATGTATAAATAACTTGTTTGCTCTTTCCAATGTGAAGTGTTTAATCTTTGAAACCATTTATTCACAAGAAATGGGGGGAGGGAGCTGTTGGTTTTGGATTGCTGGTTTTTTTTTGTTAATTTGTTTTTTTGGGTTTTTTTGCAAGCTTGAAATCCTCCATTAGGTTCATCAGCTTTGAGTCAATTTGTCCGTCTCAAATGTTATCAAGTCAGTGTTGTTTTAGTGTCATCAAGTTTCATCAGTCAGTAATTCAGTGGATTCCATTATTCAAAGTATTCCCAACTATTTACATTTTCCTGCTGGTTTGAGATGGAATGAGTGCTTGGTCCTAGTAGGTGGCTGAAGCTGTTACTTCCTATCACAGTCTTAAGCTTTCTGATAGTGAAATGAATGCACTCCTCGCTAAAATTGGTGAAAAAAATACAGTATTGCAAGTTAAATAATATGCTGCTTAGTCACATCTGCAATACTGTGCTCTTGCTGCTCTCCAGAGAGAGAAACGGGCAGTTTGCATTGTGTAGCTTAGTGGAGGAATGAACACCTTACAAAAAGTCAGGGATTCTGACTGAAGCTTCTTCTCAGTCCACCTGTCAGCTTGAGGTGACTCTTTCAGCATAGCAGCAATGTGGCATTAGAAGCTGCTTGCTTTCTGAAGAGCCCTGGCTTTTTTGTCAGCTTACTTGTGTATATTGCCTGCAGTGTGACAGAAAGGGACTTCTTGGCAGGTGGAAGAGTGGAAGCTCATGCTGTCCTTCCTGTTTTCTCAAGATTTGGGCAATTGTATGTGTGTTAATAGAAAATAAATTCTTGCCATAGTTACAAAAAACCCAAACCTTCATGTAGTGCACCTTCTAGATTCCTTTCCTTGGGTTTTACATCTAAAAAATTCTTTTTCAAGGTCTACAGGGGATGGCAGGAGGTGCAGGAGAGGGGATTTACAGATTCTATCTTATGGGCATTGTAAGCTGCATTTGGTGCAAACTGTGAGGAGTGGTGGCCCTGACTAGCGTTGTGTGTGTTCAGAGTGAATATTGTAGTTACTAAAAGCAGTTTGTTTACATTAGGAATTGTATGTGCTAGCTCTAATGGGCTTTAGGAAGCCCAAAGCACAGCTGTAAAACATCTGTCTCTGGGACCAGATCTTGTCTGTCTGATGAGCTGTTGTCCTTCATTTCATGTTCAGATTTACACAAGAAATAATTTTTTTTTTTTTTTTTTTTAATAGAAAAGTTCTTCAGCCATCCTGCTTGAAGACTGGTTTGTACTTGAAAGGCTATCATGCTGTTGTCTTGAACACAGAACTTAAAATAGTGACTCAGTATTAACTTAACTCCACTTCCTCTTTAATCCGATCATCTTGTTGCTATATGACCTTACAACACCTTAATTTAAAGGCTGCTTATTCCAGTGGATTACATTTGGAGGTGTCTGGTGTGGTAGGCATTGCTACAGGAAGGGCTTAAAAGGAACTTAAGCATTGCCTCAGAAAAAAATAAAAACCCAAGGTGTTGGAATAGGAGCATCTAGGGTATTTTTCCACTTTGGGATGCTGGCTGGTATATGGACAAGGCTTGCCCTGAAAGAGCAGGAGAAATTTTGAGCATATAGTTCTGCTGTACCGTAAGAAAAAGTACATTCACTTCCAGTGAGGGGAATTTGATGCTCCCTGTCTTAATTACACATGGAAGCGTTAGAAGGCAAAATATCTGTTTAGTTCATGCATTTCTGAGTGCTTGGATGGTTTTTCTTCCTTTCAAGGCCAGTGACCTGAGCATGTGGTTGGAAGCCAGGACCCAAAGTGCTACTCCAAAGTGGTGTGCCAGGTTCATAGTGATGTGCTTTGTGTCTGCCATATTGGGATGTGTAATAGTTGCTGATTACCAAGCAGCACTCGGCAGAGGATCTTGGTTCTTTACCAAGTGTTAATCTTGTCTTGCTACTGCTCTTGTGAAGTAGATAAATGCCGTCCTTAAAAGGAGAGTTGGTCTGACTTTCAGCACTTAAAAAAAAAAAAAAAAAAAGGAAAAATCTGTCTTAAGTGTTTAGAGTCTGTGTCTGAACAGCCTGTTATTTTTCAGAATTTGTCTTCTTCCTTTTAAATATTTTTCTTAGGAGTAAATTCTAAACAATTGTATTTTGTGTATTGAGTTTAGGGACCATAAGCTTCCTTCTTGTCCTATGCAGTTTCTTAAACAAACTCTGCCAAATAGTCTGCCATAATATCTTGAGCTTTGGCTTAGCAGTAGGAAGAGTTCAGAGAGTGTACCCTCTACTCTGTGCTAGTAGCCATTTTGACTCACATTTTCTGTCAGGTTTTTCTTCCATATCAAGTCAGGTATTTAACCTGACTAAACTAAACTGAAGCCAAACAGATTATCTGTTGGCTGTGATCTGGGAGTTATGGTGAGTTTTACTGTACCTGTGAAAACTTTGATCATTTAGAGTCCTTGAAAATAAACCACTGGCATGTTCTGCTTTGTCTCTGACAGAGGTCTAGCAGAAGGTCTGTTCCACATTTGGAATATGCTGCTGCCTTCAAGCTTGGGCTGTACTCAGCACAGAATGGCAGTAGCACCTTCCATGGACTGGAGGAAGCAGGGGTAGGCTGGAAGGTGCAGAGGGACTGGGTTCTTCCACTGCTTACAGAAGCAATTGCTGTGCCTTCTGTATTTGCAGAGGAAAAATTCTGTACCCCAGTTCAGGAGATGGGCATGGTTCCCACTTTAGAGGTAATAGTGGGGGTTTGTTTTCAGTAGCTAAGATGTTGCACAATGACTGGTGGATTGGAACCAAGGATTGAATTCAGTCTTCCAGTAATTCCTTTAAGTGCTTAACCTAAATATGTTGTAGTTATTTTAAGTACCTTTTTATAACAGTTGTAAAGCTTCAGGCCAGTGCTTTGAGCTGATATTATCTTTTACAACTGCTGTTTAAATCGGGAAAAGTATGAATATTTTAATTTTTTCACCACTTAGTGCTGTTTTTAAGTCTTTTTCCTTCAAACATAAAAAGATTGTTGTAATAAAAGTTCAGTATTCCTAATATTTCAGTGAATAACACAACTTTGTTTTATTAAAATCATACTTTTTTCAGTTGTTAAAAAAATGAACTTAAAACCCACTGTAGGTACTGAGTACATCCAGAGATGTACTGTATGTGCTACAGTATTTAGTATTATCAGTGTTTCTGTGTCTTTTTTTTTACTCCTTTAAGGGGTTACAACCAAATCATAAACTCTCTCTAAATTTTTTCCTGTTGAAATAGGGATAATCTTTTATACAGGATCAGTAGAATTTCATGTATTTCTAATACAGTTTTGGGTATCCTTGTCTCTCTCATATTGTGGTCCTCTAAAGTGTTGCAATCTCACTTACATTCTTGAAGTACTGGTAACATGGACTGAAATACAGTATCTTCATGAAAGGAGGGTGAAATATTATACTGGAAATGGTGTATCGTTGAAGTAGCATAGTTGTCAACACCTATTAAAACCGTGTTGCAAATATCATCTTTCTTTTATAGTACCAGAGGTCTGAATCCTATTTCATAGCGACCAGGGTGGAGGCTATCCAGAAACAGAGCAAGCCCCTTAGCCTCCACAGCTCTGCTGCTCAGAATTGTCTTGGAAAAAGTGATAGGTAATGGTTAAAGAATTTCTCTTGCATGAATTCATCTAGTCTTCTCTTGGTCTGTGTAAACTCTTGGCTTCCATTGGGACGGTGGCAATGAGTTCTGCAGCTTAAGTACACATTGTATGAAGAACTGCTTCCTTTTATTTGTTTTATTTTGAACCTACCAGCTGCTAGTTTTGTTTGATGTTCTCTAGTTTCCTTGTTAAAAGAGGAGGAGAACAGTGGTTCACTGCATACCTGTTCCATGCTGCTTGATTTCGTAAACCTTTTTATTCTCTCCCTGGTTGGCCCGATTCTGAATGGTATTCAAGTGCCTGTCACCCCTCTCTGGTCCATCAATAATCTTAATTTTGAAGTGGAGGGGAGAAGAGCAAACACAGTCACTGCAGCAAGGTATAAGCACCTCATAGACTTGTGTATCCCATTTCTTGTGCAATTCTGCACCTTTTTTTTAATCTCTTTTTTCTTAAACATGCTTAGCGTTTTGTTTACTCTTCTTACAAATCTTATTTTCCTAGACTATTTATTCTAGCTCCCAAATCATGTCAGGGCTCAGTAAAATGTATGTAAAACAGTTAGATTGTATTTTCTCATGTGCATTGCTATCTCTTTCCTTTCACTGCATCTTATCTGTAGTTTATTACACCTTCAGTGGGTGTGATGAAGGTCTGCTGCTTCCTGCATAGTTGATTTTAATTTTTAGCAAAATGAACTTGTTATTACTATTAGCAAACTCACTTCAGTTCACCTGTTTCTAGATATTTTATGTGCATGCTGTCAGTGCAAGTCTGGAAAGGGGCTGGGTATGTTTCCTAACGTTGATTTCCTGATTTGAACTGGTTACTTTCATCCACGTGAAGATCTTCCCTCCTTTGCTGTTGTAGCTTAGTTTCCTTAGGAACCATTGCTGGAGGACCTTTGTTCAGCAGCTGGCATGTGTTTTGGTCATCCAGGTTAGCTCATACTTTGGCCACTTATCAATTGCTTCAGTGAAAACTCTTGTACTGGTAAGACAGGACTTTGCTGTGGGAAGGCATCAGGGTCACTTCTGTAGTCTATACTTCAGTATGTGCCCATGTTTCTTCTATTTTCAACTTACTTGCCCTGCTGGGACATTAGACGTGCTGGTCTGTCGTTCTGGGCAGGCTAAAGGTATGACCACCTTTCAAAACTGATGCACAATTGGAAACAAGGTGGTGTTGGAACCTGAGATACTATGTGCCATGCTGGACAGCTAAGCTGTTTTATCCTTCAGCTTGGTGAATGCCATCCAGCTCTTGGTGAATGTATTGCTGACTGCTGCTGTTTGCTTTGGTTTGACCAAAACTGCCTCTGAGGATTAACGTGCCAAAAAAGATGAAAGCTTGCCTTAGCTTCTCCAATGACAGCAGATGCAGAAAACTTGTAATTTTTATTTTCTTGGAATAATTTTTTCCTATCTTGGTTATATGTTAGTCCAGTGGATTCTCTAGCAGGCTCCCTATACCTGGCATTTGTGAAAGGACCTTTTATGACTTTGCCCCTCTAGGAACATATCTTTGTTTGCAATTTTACTTGCTAGTTCCTTTGGTCCAATTTATTCCTCTCTTCTTGAGAAATGTTCCTACTGGTAGCTTCCCCAGCTTGAGGTTTGACTGTGATGCATTTTCTTCCTCATGTCTCTGCATTTTCAGTATAGTACTTTTTGTCTGTTGTCTGTAAACGTTTTGTCCAACTGCCTGATTTTGTTTCTCTTACTAAGCTCTTCCTCATTTTAAAAGTAAGTAAGCTTACTTTCAAAGCTCCAATGATGCATTTTTGTTGTTTATTCCTGTTTTAGGAACGCTAAACGTATATTTAATGGATTTCATTAGCAGTAGCCATGAATCATGATGAAGTTAAGTCAAATATGACAGGAACAAATCTGAATCGTAATATAATTTTGTGGATGTTTACGTAGTCCATGTTCTAGTTAAAATGTGGCAGTGTTGCCATGTGTGCTTCAGTGTAACTTCATATAAATTGTTTGATACATACATAACAGTTTAAATGCTTTTATACTTTCTTGTAATTTCTTCTTGCCAGCAAACCAGTCACCTTACCAAGTTGTACAAGTGGGATGGAAATTTATCCTGAATGCCACTGATTTATTTAGGAGTGAGACAAAGTATGTGACTGTGTCCTTCAGTTATAACTCCCCATCAATTGTAAATTGATGCATTTGTTCAAATATACAGTATAAAATAGTATTACAATCAAGCTGCAGTTATCATGGGAGCCATAACTTCTACTTTTCTTTTTCTTGGCTCTCTGTGTAAAAAACTGTACTGTAGTATATTATTTAATTGTTTAGTACTAAGGTCTCTCTGTTTTATTGTAGTATGTGACATGCTACAGTACCACCCTGTATAAAAGCCTTTGGTGCTTGAAGCAGTGATGGAACAGTAAGAGTTTATTCATGTCTTCATGTATAGATGTGTGAGCACCATATTTAGAAGAACTTTTGCACAAATAATATCCACTTCGTACTGCAAGATTTTTGAGAATTATGTTGCTTTGCTTAGCTGAGAATGACTTGGAAAGACATAAGTCTGTAAATCTGAAGTCATGGGCATCACTGTTACTTCTGTGTTTCATTTGATAACTTGTGTTAGGGAAGAAGCTCTCCTGAAAGTTACTTGCTCTTTCCAAGTAACATGCAACATGCACTCACACAGTATTTTAGCATAAGCAACTGAAATTTGAGGAATTTTATACTAAAGTAATGGGGAAAAATGTTGGCTGTATTAAGAACATAAAATATTTAGGAACTCATGGTCATGAAAGTAGGCAAACTGGTTTTAGAGAGAAGCAGCAGTTACATCTTCAAAATAGATGCTCTGAAGTGTGCCAAGTATGAGTTCATAAGATGAAGAAATAAGCAGAATTTTAAAAGAGATCTTACAAAATTAATTTTTTCTTTAACAGGAATGCAGGTGTCATGAAAGGCTTGTGCCTATTTCAGCTGTTGAGGAGTCATAATACTACTTTGCTAAGTTAATATTTAAGCTTTCTCATGAAACCTACTACAGCTTCTAGATAGTATGCCATATGTACAAAATAAACTCATCAGTTTTTTTGTTTTCCACTTAAAAGTTAAATTACAATCAATGTCTGTACAGGTAAATTTGTTGAGGGTAACAGGAAAAGGAACTATGCAGAAATACAGGGTTTGTTTTAAGAAAGAATTTGGAGGAATTTTAGGATGTGGTAATTTCTTAGTTCAACTAATACAAGCAAAGCACCTTGAAGAAGGTGGAGAGACGCTTTTCTGTTTGCAAAGAAAAAGGTTGGTAACAGAATTTGAAGTAACAAGAGTTGAAACTAATCCAGCCTTGACACAATTAAAAGCAGCATGTTCTGGCATGGTAAATTTCCTTAGGTGGTGTTTAGTGAATGGCTGCTCTTGCCATTCATTTTGGTATCTCTTCCCTAACTAATGCATTTTGAATTTCGCCTCCGAAGTAACTTTCATGAAGAATAGAAGGGAAATCTAGAATTTGTTTAAAAGCTGAGTAGTTGTGCAATAGTAGGATGTATCTCTGCTATTGGAAGATCACAAGCTATCAGTCATTTAGCACTGAGTTTTAAATGGAATAGGTGCTTTTATAGGCTGATTTATTAGAATGCATTGCTACTTATAGGCTTGTTGAAAAATGTCACTAGCAAATTTGATGTGAAAAAATGGCGTGAGCACCGTTGGGGATTTTCTCATGGGCTTTGAATAGCTGATAAGCAAAACAAGGTGCTGTAATGCTGTTGTTTTGTCTCTTAACCTCCTTGTCCCCTATCCTCCCCTACATAGAGGATTTTGAAAGTGGCACTGGGAAGGAGAAGAAGGTCTTAATCTAGTAGCATGAACAAAGCTATGGATCTTAGGTTTTTTGCCCCTAATTCTTTGATACTTCTCAAAGGCTTATGTCACTTGTGTTCCTTCCACGCCCAGTAATAAGGCAATATCTTTTGGGGGCTTTTAAAATGCCACCTTTCTGTTCACCAAATACATCTTTCAAATAAGTTTGGTGTTGATGATTTAATGATCTTTTAGTATTATCTTAATTTTAATCAAAAGGGTGTATGTGTTGATGAGTGGCCTGAGATGAAATCATGTGCTTTGTTTTAGAGGACTGGAACTAAATGATCTTTAAGGTCCCTTTCAAGCCAAACTATTCTATGATTCTGTGATCTGTGAAACAGTTATGCCTCAGCAGAATAGAGTTACAACATAGGGTTTGTTGTAGGGTAAGATGAAAACTGACTCTTTGTCAGAAAGTTGTCAGTTTTCTTTGCTTTTTCAAAGGCTTGGATATATATTTGTCCCCTTCAGTTTAACTACAGTAGCAAAGTCTTGGAAATTTTATGTGGAAAATACTTTAAAATGTTTGTAAAGATGGACAATCCCACCATGGGTCTGATACCTCCTTTCCACCTTCCCCATGTGATTATTGATCTGAATCAGACATTTGCCCATGCCTTGGCCACATGTTCTTAGTAATGAGATAGATAAGGATAAGAAGTAGGAATTAAATTGTCTGTTTTTGTGTAAGCACAATTTCTGTATGGTCAAGAATGATGATTTTTCTTTCCTCTAGTCTACTTTTACCCATGTATGTCTAGAAGAGAAATAGTCAAACTACCAGATAAATGATTTTCACAGAGAAGTAGAAGAGTAATCTGGGCATTTAATGTATTGGGCATAAAAGAAAAATGATTATCTGAATATTCAAGTAGATTCTAATGTAATACAGAGAAGTTGTATGTTGGAGTAACTTCTGAAAAGCATCTAATTGCAAGGAAAAGAAAAAGGCAACAAGACAGTATGGCAAATTTGAGTGGGTAAGCAAGTTGGGGCCTTAAGGTGAAGGGCCTGGATAGTTTCAGAATATGTGGACAGAATTAATGGAGGCATGTTTAGAATTGGTGACACTGTTGACACCAGTGCTACAAACACTGCATTTTTATAGACTGGAGTCCCATCCATCATCCCTAGCCATTTCCAAAAATCAAGAGATGTGAATTCTCTTACCATATTCTGTCTTGTGATAAATTTGATTAAATCTAGCTATTCTTCTAGTCATGGAACATCATTACCCTGTGAGATTACAAAGTTTCTGTGCATTACCTAATGGAATCCATAATATGTTTAAATACATGCACAACAAGGCATTTTCCTTGTTAAAACCTGCAAACTTCATATTAGGTTCTCTTGTGTCTTGTAATATCTTTTTAAAATATTTGTGGAAATAATACCTTGGATCATCTGTGTAATTAACAGCATCCATAAAAGTGATCTGTGAAGGAAAGATCATTGGTTGGGATTTTGTTGGTTTTTTCTTTTGAGATGAACAAAATCTAAAGTAATACATATTGTAAAACTTTAGTCCAAGTCAAGGTTTCTTTAACATGAAATGTCATTCACTGGAATTAGACTGATTACGTACTGAAGCTTCTGTTTTAAGATACAGGTATTTTCAACAGTGGAAGGTTAAAAATGGTATCTTGAAATATGCTTCTGTTATCTTGAAATATGTCTTGAGTCAGCAGCTAAGTCAAGTTCTGGTTTTGAAATCTGATAGATCCCAGCCCCTGGTATTCCTTCAAATAAAACTGTCTTTTGCTTAGAGATTGGACATTTGGAGTTAGTCATAGATGTGAGCTTTGTGAAGTTGCAAAAGTGAGGCTCGGGTTACAGAGCCAGAAATCACTCTGTTAGAAGTTTAATTTGTTCGTTCAAGAGATTTGGCATAGTTGAGGGTAGAAACCTGTTCTCCAGAATAGCATTCACTCTCCCTAAATCCATGTGTATATTTCATTTTTTCCTGGCTAGATAACTGACTGCAGGAAAGTGATTATATGAGGTAAAGCTGAAAAATTACAAAATAAAAATTGCCCACTTGCACTAATTTTTGTATATTAATTACAGGTTATTCTTCATTTATGACCCTTAAAATCCATATTTCCTGCTAGAGAACTAATAACTCTTCAGCAGATCAAACCTTTCTCTCTGGTCTGTAATAAATATGGCTTATGTTGTAGATACTTGCTGGAAGCTTTGGAATCAGATTTCTCTCAGTCTATACATTTTTAATTTTCTTATACTATTTGTTTAATATAATTATGAGTTAGTTGATGATCACTGAATAATTGCACTTAAAAGACCGAGCCTATCAGAATCCACTGTATCTAACTTTTGGTAAAAGATATCTATGTAGTGATGCTGAATGATAAAGACACTGCTAATTTATTTTGCTTCAGGAATAGTATTGCAATCCAGCCATATCACACTTGCTATCCCTTTAAAACAGCCTCTAAATTGTTGGAGAAGCATCCTGTGTGATAGCTCTTGTATTCAATGAGTTCTTGGATGTTTCTGAAAGATTTATAGTGAAGTCCAAAGCATTTCAAGGCCAAGTATAGCAGTCTTGTCAGATGCAGCTTTACAGCCTAGTGACTTATAATGAGAGTAGAATGTAATTAGAAATTGTCTGTGTCTTTACCGGGTACTGATGAAAACTATGGCTCAAAGGTTAATTCAAATAATAATTAATATTGGTTTCTGTCAGAACAGGGTGGTAATGAAATCTTTGTCGTACAATGACTCTGATTTTAAGGAGAGGGTGCATAAGAAATAGAAGCTAGAGTTTACCTTTTCTGATTATATTCACTTATCTTACAATCAGCATGATGGCTTGATAAAGCATAATTTGAGAGCAATTTAAACATACTCAGAAATATTACAACCTACAGCGAAAATCACCTAATGTGTTGCGTCTGTTTATGGAGATAGATTTATGGCTAGATTGCTGAAGTAGATGGATTTACTACAAATGATCCTTAAGGACTGCATATGAATTTTTTGTTGTTGATAATAACTGATCAATACCATGTGTTTGTGGAAAGTCTTTCTGGTAAGATTTGCTAGCATGAGAAATGTGGGATGTTACATTGATGTTTGTTTAAATTGGACTAGTTTCAAGGAAAGCGATAGACCAGGTTTTGCTGGCAACCAAAACAAATTCTGTTCAGTTTCTTTTCCCTAGTCGAAACTTTCTATTGGAAAAAAATAAATGCTGTTAGCTTTGCTGAAGCTGAACCCATAATTTTTCAGTTGCCAGTAGTCAATGAGCTACTAGACCTGTTATTTTGAGAAGCATTTAATGAATACTTTGCTGTCACCTGGTTTTCCTGTATCTGGTCTGATCTTGTTCTTAAAATTTGCCTATCAAAAAGCTTCTCCAGAAAGTTACAGCTGTAGCTTGGGTTTATGGGTCTCATAGTTCTGCATAATGTCCCTTTCTCACACCTTCTATTCTGTCTGCTTGCCTTAAATGTTACTGCATTGCCTCCCACAATTTTAAATTTGCTGTAATTTTAAGGCTGTTTCCTCTATTGCCAAAAAGGAACTCTAAATACCTCTAAATTGGATCTGACAAAGATCAGGTATTTCATCCTTATGCATGTGAAAGTGATCTCAAGACTGTTTTTTTTCACTCATCTGGATAATGCTTTCCATATAAACTGCTTCAGTTTTTGGGAGGCAGGGAGAGTCCACAGTCAAGATCAGACTTCTCTGGAGCAGTGGCACCCAGCAGGGCATGAGCTACATGGCAGGGGTGGGAGCTGAGAAAGGGGATGTGCATGTGTGTGTTTGTGAGGTGTTTTAAACTGTGGAGATGAGAGATAATGAAGCATTATGTTGGTTTCTTGGAGCTATTCCTGCTGTTCTTTCTTCATACATTTTCTCAAAAGCCAGGATAAGAGAGTTCTGTGCTACACTGACTGTGCTATGCTGAAATTTCCACTAGATGAGGTAGGAAAAAAAAAACCCACAAATTTTAATGGTAGCACTGGAGAAAAGCTCACTGTGCAAATTAGATGCTTAAATTTTCTCTCCCGTATTATAAGCAAGGAAGGTGGCTTGGGAACTGAGCTGCACTTAAGAGTTTGAGACATCTCCATCATTGAAAACACTAGTGAACAAACTTTACCAGGATATAGATGATCTCCGTGCAAACTTTTGAAAATTAATAAAAGTCTAAGGGATGGCTATGAAACCCTTAGTGAATTCAAGTTGCATGTTTTTGCTTAATGATTTCTTTAAGAAAATCATTGTCTGTGGAATTGATCTGGCATCTGTAGAAGGTCTGCTGTAATGGTAGCAGAAAAAAAAAGTCTTTCTAAAGTTGAAATACTGTGAGATTTACCAAAATGTAAACTCCTAATAAAAAAAAAGCTTCACTTGTAACAGGACCTAAATGTGCTGAAATTTTTGCTAGTACTCAAAAGGTGCTGAAACACAAGTGTGAATATGAATAGATAGCAATTTAGAGAGGTGCTTTGTTGAACATTAGAAAAACTATTTTTTCTTTTGTTTCCATATATTCCTCCAAACATTTTGAGCCACATTAGGTCATTCTCCCAGTTCCTTTCCATGACAGATCTCTATGCTGATGTGGAGGTGTCAGTTGAGACCAGAGATGCAAGCGCTGGTGTAAATGCGCCATCTCCAAATACCAGTGAGACTACATGGTGGGGAGGGGGGATGGGAAAAGGAGGGTGGTTATTTCAGTTCATCTTTTTTAATAGTGGAAGTGGCAAAGTTTCTGGGGTTAGGTCTGCTTGAAATATGCCCTAGACTGTCCTGCATATTGCTTTCTCTAACCACTCAAAATTTTTGGGGAAGGGAATCTTCCGGAGGATTGTATGTGTGCTGTGGAATAAACAGTTGTCGTGTGAAACTGATGTGAGCCTTAGTTTTACTCTGCCTCCACTAAAATACACTTTTACGGTAGTTTGTGCAGGATCAGCACAGAGGAGTACAAAGAGGGAGCTTTTCAGTACAAAGGCTGCCTGTTTGGCCTGCCCAAACCACCGTGAATGTGTTTAAAGGGGACTTTTATTACCATGGAAACTCTCAGACAGGAAGGAATTTGTCCTGCCATATCTAGAAAATAGTCTGTAATGGTCAGCTCTTGGAACAAAAGTGTTTCAAATAGTGGGATATATTTAAAAATTCTTGTGGTGAATATGTTTTAAACCCCCCCGAATATGTAAAATCCAATCTTATGCTAATGGACTTCTCGTATGAGGATTTAGGAAAGACTGCAGACAAGTACAATGTGAGCAAGAGAAGTGTGATGAAAAATCTAAGAAAGTTTTACCTCTCTGTCCAGAAGGCTTCTTAGGTGTTGAATGGATGTCAATGAAATATTCTTCCTTTAAGTAGTGTGTTTATCCATCACGGCCATTCATTGAGGGACTGTTTGTGTGCTTGGCTTGAACTGCTGGAGGCTGTCCTCTGAGCACCCATGGATTAATTGCTTTTGAAATGTCTTAACTAAAACCCGTTATTTGACTCTCTTGACAAATATCCTTAGTATTCACATATGGCCTTTCTTTTTGTAAATCACAATGAGATATAACATTTTTTGTCTAAAATAAATTCTAATGCCAGATCCCAGAATATTTGCACATCTTTCACTGGAGTTGTATATTGGTATGAAATAACTCTTAAGACAGCAGTCTTCCAGTCAGCAGGAGTAGCTAGAGGTAACTGCAAGGTTTTCCATACTTTATGTAGTCTTTGGTATTGATTTGTGTGTTTCATCAGTTGGATGAAAAATATTTTTTCACATATTTGACCAAATTAGAATTCCTTTTTTTTTTTTTCTGCAAGTCATATCAGCAGATATGCTTTCTCCTATCTTTCTCCTATCTTTCTGTACAGCAAATGTCTGACTTGTTTTACTGCTGTGCTTTTCAGTTTAAGTTGTTGAACCACCTGGCTGTGGCCTGAAGGCAATTTGAATGCATGGTATAGTAATAAGCTGATCCAATGGGTTGTGATGCTTGAAATCAGCCGTACCACTCTTGCTTCTTCCCTCGTGCTGTCATTGCTGTTCAGCTACCCCTGTGGTAATGATCTTCTGATGGCAGCTAATGGTTAGATCAGCTTACCTCTGGTGCCAGACTGCACCAGAACAGTTTCTTGTCTGGGGTAATAGTAGAACAAAAGGATCATGCTAGTGGTTAGGAAGAGGAATAACTAAGGAGGAAAAATTGTCATGAAAACTTTCCACTGCCCTGTCAATTTTGCAGTTGCTCACAGCTGCTGGAAATCAATGTTCAAAGTCTAATTCTACATGGCAGGCCAGGTAAAGAACAGTTTTAAATGTGTGTGTATATATATAATGAAGTATTTGTGTGCCTTTTACAAGCTTTGATTGACCTTGTTTGTGTTATCTGGGTTAACGCTGTAATCTCCTGCTCTAATATGAGGACTTCCGTCTTACAAGTTGATCAGTTTAGTTTCTTGTCTCCTGACTTGAGGAACCAAAAGGATTGCAGAAGGTAGTTCCAACCAAAATTAAAGGAAACAAAGAAAGAAGAAAAAACCCCACCTCACTCATCCTGTTTATAATAAACTATCCCTGCATAATGGCTGGGTTTCCCTCACAAGGCTTGGTCCCTTTCCCTCATCTGGGAACTGGGGGAAGGCTGCTTTCCAAACTGTGTCAGGGGATGGGCATCTTAATCATTGACAGTCATTTGTCTTTCCAAAAGTATAGAAACCCCTGTTAGATGTATTTCCCTAATAGTTAACTAAGTTGAGAAAGAAAGGAAATACTGGTGACATCATGTATGACTTAATATGGTTATTAACTGCGCAGGTGTTGTAAAGCTGTGAATCTAAACTGTAGTGGAATAATTGTACCATATGGCAGGAGCTTTTTCTTCAATTCTTATTCTTCCGCATTTGCCGTGTTTTCTTCCTCTATAACAATGTATCTCTGTGCCATATTGGTAATACCTCTTATTTAAAAAAAGATCCTTCAAACCTTGACGGGTTTTAATATCACTGTTTCCCTACTCATTTCTCCAGTATGCATGTGTAGTTTTGTTTCCTTCCTTACTGCTCCAGTCCTAGGCTTTCTCCAGCTGGCAGTTCTTCATCTGCTGTGCTTTCCATGAAGAAGGCAAATGCTCAGCTTGCTCTTTTCCACTATCTCCTGCACCCCTGAGGGGCTCACACCCAGTGCTTGCAGCCCTGTGTTGCATGGCTCAGTATTGCTCTCCTGATGGGAAGTCTGGGAAGCACTAAATCATCTGGCCACATACTGCTTCCTTCAACTTTCTCCCCAGCAGATCCGTGGGCTGAGTTTGCAGGAGGGCGTGATGGCTGCACGCAGCTTTAAAGCTCGGGAGTGGGGATGGGCTTTCTGCCCCCACCCCCTCACCCACACAGACATTTCCCTGCTCTCCAGCTGCTCTGGTTTCCATCTGTTACAGGGCCTTCTGGTGCGACTGTTTCCTCATCTGCTGAGCCGAGTGCAATGTTGAAGGACCAGACACTGCGCTGACCTGGGGAATTAAGGGGTTGTGGTTTTGGAGAAAATGGCTTGCATGCTTATTTTCATTTTTTCTCAGAAACCTGGCATGCAACGCATGCACATCTAATATTTTGAAAAACTTTGTTAGGTGCATTTTCATTTCTTTGTAGCAAATGTGTTTGCTCATCTTAGTTGCATATATGATGCTGTAGACCTGCCTGACATGGCAGCTGCCCCCTGCCCTGGGAGGGTCACTGTGCTTCTGTCTGCAGGGCTCACAAATGTCCAGCAATGGTAAATGTTAACTTGCAGCACACAGACAAGAGAAATAGCTGAAGCTTTATTTGTGAAGACAAAAATATGCAACTAGTGAGAAGTAGCAGGGAGCCAAGGGAGGTGTTAAGAAACCTTGGAGTGGCCATCACTTTCTTGGCCGAGGAGCTGGGGAACTTTACCCTGCGAGGTGTTTTGCTTTTGGCAGGCAGATGCCTGCTGCCCATCCTCAGACTGCTATTTTAGGCCACTCTTGTCTTTAGCACTTCCATTTTGCAGTTGCTTAGATTATGCCTTTCACAGATCGCTGGGCTGTTGCTCTCTCTTGAGTGATACTGGTGAGTTACCAACATCAGCGGAGAGAGAGTGGCAATGCAGGCCTGCAACAGAGTATTTCTGTAAAGTAAAATAAATGGATAACAAAATGTCCGTTTCATAAGTGAAGAACTGTAGCCACTTCTGACTTGCCTGTACAGAGAAACCCTAAAAAATTTTATTAATTATCCCTGCCAAAATATGTAAAGCTGTCAGAGAGCAGTCCCTTGCTAGTCAAGTTGTCCTGGTGGGTGAGCGTAGCTTCCCTTTTTCTGACTACTGCATAATCTTCTTTTTGGAAGTAGTTGTTCTTGGCTTTTAAAATCTGTTTAGACACAGTCAGATTGATTTGGATTTCAAAATTATATGTGTAAATGAGAAGTGTATACCTAGCAGCACCCACCTTTAGTAATTGAACAAAGCTTTTATTTCCAGAACCTGACTACTACTCAGTGTGTGGGAAAAGTGTGCTCTGACAACTTGGGTTGTTTTTTGAGGACTTCTGTGATCTCACTGAAGGGTTTTAATATTAATTCATTGCTAGTGTTATGGTTATGTTTTGATGATAGTCACTTAGGAGATGGGTGTTAGGCAACCAGTTGGAAATTACTGTAAAGTGATTTTTTTTTAAGTGGTTCAGACATTCAACTTGAAATCCCAGAGCACATTAAAAGTGCTAATTCTCATTCTCCTGAAAGCCAGCTTTCTACGTATTTCTCAAATTAGCCCCCCTCTGCCCCCACATCCTGGCTAATACAGCATATGTAACTTAACCACTGATTTCTAACTAGGGATCATTCATTTATTAGCTTCATGTTGGCAGAAACTGGTATTGAAGAAATAAAATATTACAGAGTTGCTGATAGGAGCAACTGTTTGCATTTTGGGATGATAGATGTGTTGCATTAACGGAAGTGTAATATGCTTCTGGATGGTTTTCTGTGCAAGTGCAGCTGCCACACATTGTTCCATGCAGACTTAGAAGAGAAGCTCTGTGCTCTTGGGATGTGTTGCTGTCTTGAAAAACATTGGAGCAGATGAAACACTGACCAAGAAGGGGAGGACTTGGTGAGAAGGAGTGTTTTCATTAATTTGCACAACATTTGCACAACTCAGCTTCTCAGCTGTGCTGTCATGAGAAGTTATCATGTTAATAGTTTGGGAGTTCAGCTGAACAGTAAGAGTGTGTGTGGAGAAGTCAGGGAAAAAGCTCTGCAATGTTTTGGAAAGAAGCTTCCCCACCCTGTGTTCTGCACTTGGAGCATTACTAGGAAAGACCCAAGATCAGGGTCAAGGGGGATCCAGCTTGTGATTTCTGAAGTTTGAGAACAGCAAACAGTGGAGTGAGTGTCTACAGATGGTTCAAGTAGTTTGGTTATTTGGTATGCTAGTCTGTCTGGCTACAAGGCTCTCAGATTAAGTAGTTACAGTATAATATATACAGGTGCAGCAGAAATAGGAAATTATTTAAATAGATGCTTTAGTGGTTATCTGGGTTTTAATTAATTCAAAACTGCAGATGCCTAGGTCAGAAAAGTAGGGGAAGCTGGCTGGATGGTCTCTGGCTCCTATGATTTGTGAAGTTTGTGATAAATGCTGAAATCTTCAATCTAGTTCTCAAAACTGTAAAAATATTTCAGTGTGTTCCATAGCACCGTTTAATTTGTATCAGTTACCTTAAAAGGCGGCATTTCTCTGGTGAAATAAGATGGACACTGCTTTTCCAGCAAAGTATAAATGATTGGACTATATTGCCATCACAGGTTTGAAATAAGGGCGCTCCACAGATTTCTATCTTGTAGATGTTCCTTGCATCGCTGCTTTGTTGATGTATACTTTCTCCTTGCCTCTCAAATGAAACTCTGGTTTAAACTTGTTTCAGTTGGCTCCAACTGTGTAGAAAAAGGCTTTCTTTGGACTCTTCTGGGCCTTACTGTAAACTTACTGTACATCTACTCCAGCTTTAATGCTGTTACCTCACTCAGTGTTTTAGAAGGTGTGAGAGAGAGATCAGTTTTGTCCTTGTTGTGAAGAAGACATAGGGCATAGGTGCGAGACATGAAAAATTAACTGTTGATCCTCAGGTAAAGTAGCATGTCATGGCCACAGCAGCAATCTCAAATTCTCATATTACCAACAAGGGCTATTTGCAGACCAGGCTGATACTGTGGAGCTGACTCTTCTGGTTTAAATGAACTAAATTGAATTACATGTTTATTGCAGACAGAAAAAGTGATTTTGCCTGTTTCTTTGTAGAGCATCTTGATGTTGTGAAAAATGTAATAATCCTTCCTGTATGTGATGCTGTTTACAATCTTGAGATCCCTAAAGAATAAGGGAATGTTTCCTTTTAAGCACACAGATGTTGAAGTGGTTTTGTTTGGGTTTTCTTGATGGTTTTTCTTTTTACCTAATGCTTCAATTACTGATTACTGAAAAGGTTATAAATACACAGTAATTCTTGTTTCGTAGCATCTTTCATTCATTCTAAAGAATCCATTTTATATGGAGGTGTCAGGAAGAGTTACTAGAATACATACACCATTTAGCATTTTGTGTTACTAACACCTAACCAGTGCACTTATAATTGCAGGTGCCTAAAAATGTAGGTATTGAATAATCAGAAAAATGTCTGATGCCATTTATGGTTTTGCATATAAGTATAGATACTCTCTTTTTTGATAAGAGACTGTCAATATTGTCAAGTCTAAAGCTTACCATTTGTTCAATAAAACCTACACTTAGCCTGCCCCTAGAAAGTTAATTTATAAGCAGCCACAAATCAAACACAAATGTAGCCTTCCCCAGAGGAAAAAAAAATAAAAAGACACACACACATAACGAAGTCTTAATTTTAAAGAAATACTTCTAGTTTTCGGTAGCAACAGCTTTTGAGTATGATCACAGTGCAGCCTGTTGTGTAACTGTGATAATGTGAGAGGCATGGCGGACTAGTGGGGAATGCTTATGAAAGGGAAGGTGGTAGCTGGCTTACCTGGATGCTCAGAAGGAGGCTGGAACTCCTGACAATCCTGATGAGCAAATCTGGTTGACAGCTGTTGCTGCTGCCTTGTAGACATCTCAGTGAAGCAAAAGTACCTTTTGCTTGACTCTTCACTTTTGGTTTTTGAGCTGCACAGACTGTATTGAGTACTGTGGAGATATGATAGGTGCTGTTGGTGTTGGCGTCCATTGCTCTGGGAAATAAAACCTGGCTTTGAGGGAAATGGAGGCAAAAGAGCCTCCTTAACAGTTCATATAAAGACCAAGTGGTAGAAGATCAGTCTATTAATTCTTCATTTATTTGTGAGTGGTAAGCACTGAAGTTTCTCAAATAGCATTTTCTTCCTGAACAATTCATTCCTGTCCAAGCTTGGCACACTGATATACAGTGTCCAGAGGAGCCAGATTCTGATGACTGGCTGTTACTCAGGTGTGCTGGTTCATTGCTTGCTTTGCTTTGAAGCTGCAGTCTCACACGAGGACATAACATGAGCTGCTCTGCAGTGATCTCTCTTGCTTCAAGTCTAAACTTCAGAATAACTGTTACCTGAAAACACAGGTACAAGGATTTCAGGTACTGAGCAGGATAGGAAAGGAAGAATCATGCTTTTTTGTGTTTCAGATTTTTGGATAATGATTTGTGATCAGATACAGTAATTTAAAAGGTACTGCAAAACGTTGGTCAGGAAAGCTCATTGTGTAGTGACAGCAGGCAGTTCATCCTCTCTTTCTAGTAGTTTTATGTACTTCTACTTTCATAACTAGTTTTATATAGTAAATGTAATTGGAGGGGCAAGGTGCTAGATTTTATTGCTTTGCAAGCATAATTAATTAAACAGTTACCTGAGTCTCAGCTGTAGATCCAAATAATATTTGCTAATACAGCATAAGTATTTAATCTGCCACTAATTCCTGTGACTTCTAAATCTATTGATCTCTAGCAGAGCCTCATCCATGCTTTTTCCTCATCTGTGCACTTCATTATTGGGTTCAGGTGATCTAAGTCGGTGCTACAATAATGCCATTTATAATGCTTAAGTAAAATGTAGTCTAATCTTTCAGTCTTTTGGTGGCTATCTTATTCTGGATGAGATTTTTTTTTTTTTTTGTAGAGCTAAAGTAACTTTGGAAATGTTTAGCACTGGAAATTCAGAATTTTTTGTACCTGTTCTAACTGTCCTCACTACATAGTTGATAAGCAAAGGAATACACTTTTAGCTGTTGGAGTTTATTCACCTTTAACTACCAGATTTTTGACTCTTGATAGGAAAAATATTTTCCTACTGGTGTTTCTACATTGCACTGTTGAGTAGATAATTCACTAGTCATTGTAGAGTCTGAGAACTGGACTCTGAATAGTAGGTGAAATAGCTCTAAACTTGGCTGTTTACACAAATCTGAATAGTAGCAGTCTTCATATAATACTTGGATAAGAGTCCTCAATTCTCTTGTTCTGGGATTCTTTCTACTTAAATGGGTTTGCTTGGGTTTTTTTAATGAGCCATTTTCTTGGTCATACTTTCACTTTTCCAGATATTTACTAACACGAAAGAAATTGCTAGTCAAGCAAAATTTGCAATCCAACTCTTGCAAAATTATCAAAATAAGCCTTCCTATTTCTTATGCTTGTAAAATAATACTCTAATCTCTTAGGCAGCCTGCCCTCCTTCTCCTTTTATTTTCTTGCTTTTCCTANTCAGTTTTTTATGAGTAGAAATAAATTTTTGGGCTTGTTGAGGGGAAGGCAGTGTGGAAAGTTTTGGGTTGGGTTTTGGAGGGCTTCAGGGTTTTTTTTTTAAAGTTTAACTGAAAAGGGTTTGGAAAGTTCTAATTCTCTGCAGATACTGCAGTAAAATTGATAAGCTTAACAGGTAATTTAAATAGACTGTGAATCATTAAGAACAGTGAAGATAGTGCTTTCTATTAGAAAATTAAGTGTAGCCCTGCTTTTTGAGAGAAGGTGGAGCATACCATGAAGTGGAACTGGTTTCCAAGTTCAGTTCTAGATGAGTAAAAATTCCCTTTCACATCTAATCTGTGAATGCAGCACTGCTCTTGTATGTTCATAATTCATCTCTGTAGAGCCTGTGGGGAATTGAAGGTAGCTCAAGAACTTCCCTGTTGGGTGTAAAAAAAATGTGGTAGATGAATGTCAGCTGCTCCTGTTGGTTGCAGTAGTTTGAGTGGCTCTGGGTTCTGGGTCAGCAGTTTGCACATCAAAAGACAGTTACTTCCAGGTTCTTCAAAGTCATGATGAGAAGGGAGTGAAATTGAATAGTTCTAGAATTTTACATGACAAATTTTCCCCTGGAAGGCTCTTTTTGTTCATTTGAACTTAACTATCCTGGAGTAATTTTAGAACTGCAAATTGATTAAGCAAAATGCTTGAAAACACCCCAGTTGGTTTTCTTCTGTGTGAAGAAAAAACTGATGTCCCATTAAAGTTTTGCACAAGAAAATTTGGTTGTCTTCCCTTTGAACCTGCTTTTATAGAGGAAAAACATTCAGCTCAGTCCTGCTTGGACAGAAAGGCCACACTGCACGTGAGGACTGACAAGGGTTGCACTCATTTGACAGTCCCCAGTGCAATTTTAAAATTTCTAGCACTATGGTTTATGCTGTCTGGGAACCCCTTTTCCCTGTCTGAGTGAACTTGAGCTTACTCTTTAAGTATCTTAGTCTTAAACACTAGAAGCTGTTGAGAGCTTCTCCCTTGGCATTGTCCACTGGGGAGAACAGCTTGGTATAGCTGTTTATGTTGTGGTTTGAGTAAGTACTGATGATTACTGTGAGCCAGGTGTTACAGTAAAAAACAACAACAACAAAACAAACAAACAAAAAACCCCCCCAAAAAAACATTAAAAAAAAAAATCAGACTTCATTTCTTCATTTGAATGTGCAAGAGCCTGCTTCCATTGCACTGACCAAGAATAAACCCCTTTTTTTGACATATCCTTCTCCAAAAAAAAATAGAATATTCAAGGTGCCTATGTTAATTTTGTTAAACAAACAAACATCTCAAATTTAAGTAGTAGTCCAATTAACAGTAGTTGTAGAAGATCATTTGGGTATCTGTCCTGTATCTCAGCTGTCCCCTGTACTCTGTGGGACATTACTGGACCCACCTGATGGTCTAAGGACTAAATGAAGGTTTCTGAAATCTATTTACTCCATGTACTGTATTCTGTCCTGCAGTGCACTGTCTGTCTTCACACTCTCCCTCCCCAACCTTTCTTCTTTGTGGCCAATTTTAAGTGAGTGAAATAATTTAACATTTCTTTGAAATAGTCTATAGCATATGATAAAATACACAATTAGTTTGATGCTACAGGTCTTTTTTGTAACTAAGTTAAAATCTGTAAAAAAAAAAAAAAAATTTTGTAAAATCCAGTGTTTGGGTCTTGGGATGGTCTCTAAGGTCCCTTCCAACCCAAGCCATTCACTGTGTGATTTAGTTTAAAATACATTGGGAAATGCTGATGTTACCTTTTTCTGAAAGAGAAAATTTGTCATCTTTTCCTGGTGTAGTGTGTAATAATTTTTTTTCTTTGCTGAAAGGGTTCAAGACAGTTTGCTTAAGTGTATGCGGCAAAAAGGATCATCAATACTAGAAGTTGAGTGAGAGCTTAAGTTCAGATGTAGGATTATTCATCTTGCCACATGTAAAAAGTGTAAGGGGGAACTACCATTTTGTTCCTGAGTCCTGAAGTGTGTTTCTTAGTCCTGTGAAAACTGGCTTTTCACTTTGGGTGCACAGGGTGTATTTATCTTCACAGAAATGAGTGTGGATATGTGGTTCCCGTACGAGCGCAGACTGCGATCTACCACTATTTATGAAGAACACATGTACAGGAAAATGACTCTTAAGTACAAGTCATAAATTGAAATGATTATAGAATATACGTGGACAAATATACCATGTGTGGTATCGGTGGACTGTAATTTCATCAAGTGGTTTTTCAGACTTCATAAACTATGAATGAAACATGATTGTATTGGCCTTGTAACAGGTAAAGTAAAATATAGGGTCTGGCTACTTTAAAGCGCTCATAATTCTATAGCTGGAAATAGCCTTTTGGGATACGATTAAGTCTTAAAACCTGACTGTGATTAAAAAAATACATTTCGGTGAAAATCACATGTTCAGAAACTCTGGGAAACATTTGAGTCTCCACCTCATGAATTTTTACAGTTCCCAACTTTCTGGGCGTAAACACCATGAGCTGCTTTCAGCTGCTTTCGGGGAAAGGCCCCGTGTTACTTAGAGCTTCGTCACCCCTTCGGTTATTCCGTTGTTTTCAGCGGGTTTTTTTCCGGTTTTGGTGGCTCGGGCTTTGTTTACTTCGGGGGCCGTGCCCGGCCGGGCAGGCCAGGCCCGGCCCGGCCCGGCGCTGCGCCGCGGCGGCCATGCCTCCCTGCCCTGCCCTGCGCAAACCCTCCCGCTCGCCGCGGCGACCTCTGCCCTTTTGTATCCTGTGACACTCAGCCTGTCTTTGTGCTCAAGTTTATCCATGATGGATACGTTTCCCTCCCAATCGCATATGCCGGGAGCCCGGCGGAGAGAGCAGATAAATTATTTTCAGCTGCAGGCCCGGGCTGGGGGAGGAGGGCAGGAGGGTGGCGGGGCCCCTCCGCGCCCTGGCCCAGCAGGACGGGGCGCAGCCTCCCACTCCCCCGGGAATATGCAAGGGGATGACTCTCGGGCCTCTCAGATCCTTTTTAAATGCAAAAGAATGTAGGAAATTGCCAGATCAGTTGGTTAATCAGTGACAACTGCAGTAGGTGCACAAAAAGCCCGGAGCCATCGTTTGCACGGGGTGTTTTTTCAGCGTCCCAGCGGGGTCGCCGCTGGCCCCACCTCTTGAACACCCGGGCCGGTTTAGTGTCAGCTTGAGAAGGGAATGTAATTGCGGGGAGATTTCTGGGTGACTGATGGCGACAATATAGGTCTTCTCCCTGACACCACCGCCCCGCTGGCCCTGCTGGCGCTTTGTGTTCGCCTGGCCATCACACGGCCGCGGAGCGCTGAGCGCTCAGCTGAATGTCCCCAGCCCACCGAAACAAGGCAGCCATGCAGCCCATGCAGTTTTCCGTGTTTCTTTTTTTTTTTTTTAACTGGCTACTCTGCTGCCTTGTCGTGATCAAACCTCATTAAGGGGTCGCGTTAAGCATGTTACTACTCGCCTTTATAAAGTTATTTGTGAGGCGAACACCTCTGTTAAATGTTTTGAAGAGTATTCCTGAAATATTTTTGTGACTGCAATTGTTTCTCTTACTTATCTGGGACTATTTTTAGATGAACCACCTCACATCTGTGTTTTAAACTAACTATGGGGGAGAGGGTGGTCATGCAATGAAAAAGGCCTCTTAAAATTCCAGGTTATGTAACACTAAAACTGAAGTATTTCTAGATTAGGCTTGTTCTCTCTTCTCTCACCTCATGTTTGTAATGCACTTAAATGTAAAAAAAAAAAAGCCTTTT